>JAVLUX010000002.1:47038440-47193440 GCA_032164185.1 Moxostoma hubbsi | reverse complement strand
TCCAACTCAGGAATGTCATTTTTTTATTGATACAAAATAAAACTCATTCGCTTAGAGTGCAACGGGGAAGCTTCAATTTAATGGCAGCAGCCAGCACACAAACAGCTTCACAGCTGGGCTCTCTCTGCACACTCTGAGGACTGACCCCTTTTATTTACCCCATCTCTCACTGCGAACACAAACAAGCAATTACCAGCAATTCATCTCAGGTGAGAACCCTTACTGCTTACTCTATTTCCAGACGAACGCTCGACCATGCCCTCGCCTCCACACTGGGCCTTGTCCTATGAGTGCAGTTAGATTAGAAATTAATTCACAGTTTTTGCTGAAGATTTCTCTGAAAAAAAGCTTGATCCCCATTTTAGTAAAGCACTATATGGAAGAAATTAAAGAATTCCAGATGGCAAATTCAAACAGAGTTTTCCTTTTTGATTTGTTTCTGTGTTTATCTAGACTGACACTGCTTTGGGATTATAGTGTCTTCTCCTCTCTTCTGAATGCTGTGGTTTCCAGATTGAGGTTTCTTTTTGTCAGCAATGGGTGCTTGTGAATGTTTTGGTGATGTTACACATCCAACACTGTTCAGTTCATCCTTGTCTCTCTGACTTTGTGTCTGTTTCTGTTCTTTGAGCAGACGCAGTGTGCCACTGATCCGTCCTCACTCTTGGCATCTGGCGAAGCTGTCAGAGGCTCCCTGCACTACAGGCACTGCTGACGCCTCAGATGGGCCCCCGGCTATGCAGCTCCACTTCACACCTTTCAGTGTACCTTGGCACTCTGGGGGTGACAACAGGTGGGTACAATACCCATTACACAGATTAAATGTATTAGTAAACATACCTTATTCTACATTGAAGCACTTTAGACCTCTAAACCTTCATATTGCAATATTAGTCGCTTTAACAGAACTGTGGGTGTACACGTGAGGTAGAGCGATACTGTAGAACTCATTGTTGAACTAGGGAATTTTCCTTCAAGCTAATTTCACAGGGAACACAATTAGCAGGAAGCTAGTGATCTCACATCTTGTGTCAACATATGCCGGATGCCACCACTATTTTCAGACCAATGATTCAGACATTCTTCACAGATCATCAGTAAAATGACCAAAACACAAAAAAGCCTTTTGTCTAAAACACAACATTGATTTAAGAGACTAATCTTTAACTTTAAACTTGAACTTCCGATGTTTGATATTTGGGATTTGTTCATCGACATCTTGCTGCTGAGACTGTGAGATTAATTAATTAAATGAGGTAATTAAGTTGTTGCAAACAGTTTTAGATTTACAGTGTTATTTTCATTTTGCTTGGTCTTTTATCAATTGCACTTTGAAAAATGTGTATCTTCGATGGAAACAGGATTAAGGCTCATCTCTTTTTTTAATTATTATTAGACCATTTTTGAGGTCCTTTTTATGTGCTTTTACAATGCTTTAAATGTGCTTTTAAAGTCAATGCCACCTTGCATTGTTAGACATTTTGTTGCTTCAGTGTTTTTAAGCTGGTATTTCAGTAATTTACAGTCACAGCAATTTAACCATACACACTAACTAGCCACTTTAATGGTCAATACAGACCTGTGTGGTTATAGTTAAATTTCTGTAAAATGCATCTGTGTGAATAAGAAGTGGGCTATATACTGGTAGACATGATGAACCAGTAGAAATTTGGCAGCCGGTATACATTTTGGATTATCTTTATCACGGTTATGGAAAACTGCCACTATGTACAATAAATGTGCACTTCATTCTATTAATGTAACTCGTACGCAATACACATTCTGTAGGAGAAATGGAGGAAGAAGGAGCAGCATCAGTTGAGTATTTAAGAAACAGGATTTTTTCAGTTTCTTACAAATTCAGTGACATCAATCTCACTTTCTGCTTCTCATCTGACACATGCAGCTGTGTTTCACGTGATTTCCTGAAGTGCTATCTCTGAACCAGGCTTCAAGATTGGGCTCCACAGACACTTGCAGAACTCAACCTGGTTTCTCTCTATCGCGGCACAAACTTTAAAACCTGTGTGATCCATTTGAATTTTTTGTTTTTATATCTTCCTCGACAGTCGAACATCTAAAACTGTGAGAGAGCCTAACCAACACTGATTAGGAAAACAGATAAAACAGTGTGTCCTGCATTCCAACAATTATGTGCTACCTGGCTTGCATATTATTTAAACTACACTTCATCACCTTAATAAAATTCAGTTCAATTGATGTTAAATATTAGGAAACAAATTGGCTTTGCTTTCAGATTTTCAAATATTGTCTACAGAGATGACTGATGAGCCTAATGAAGTGTTTTATAACAATACTACTAGTCAACAACATCAGACTGAAATGTGTAATTTAGGATTGTGGTATGGTTGATTACCACTATTTGAATACCACCAATTTTTTTTTTTTGTACTCTTGAGGATGTTCATCAAGTTCCAAATAAAGAGAAAATGATATAAGAGGAAGTAGTTTTCATTTATAAAGTATTTAATTCAGTTAATGGATTTTTCAAAAATAGGCATTACAATATGGTTATTTAATATATATAAACCCATTTTTATAGATTTTTTTTTGAAAAATGTAAGTATATCGGGGTATATATCATTATTGTGATTGGATGAGGAATAATGATTTCCCATATGAAAACCTAATTTAATTTCTCTTTGCTCTTTTCCTCTTTAACAAGTGTGGAGACAGAAACTTTATTGGCTTTCAGGAAGCCTCTGCTCAGTAAATAAAGGGATGTTACTATCCAGATGCACTTAGTGTAATATTAGTGTAATACATAGTGTAATATTTTTATGTACGGTGTACTTCTCATTCATTTGGTCTACTTCCATTAATTACCACTTCTTGGTCTTTGATAATATGCTGTGTTTAGAGAATTTTCTAAATCCTAATGGAAATTGTGTCAAATTAGCTACTTGTTGCTCACTTCTGTTTCTTTGTTTGTTTGGCTGTGCAGTGAGCTGTCCATGCAGTGGGGCCATATCTCCAGGCACTACAACATAGATCGCAGCAGCTCAATAGGGAGTATGGAGAGTCTGGAGTATCCTCCCAACCAGAGTTACTATGACAGTCAGCTCTCCCCCATTGATCCTGTCATTTTCAACAACAAACGTGACTCTGCCTACAGCTCCTTCTCTGCCAGCTCGAACACATCAGATTATACTGTCTCTGTGAAGCCTGAAGAAACCAACTCCACTGACAACTTCCTCCAGGGATTGGGTTCTTCTTGCAGGTATCCAGAAGGAGGTCAACATTCTGTCCCAAGTGGCCATGGAGGGCTGCAGGAAGAGTCTGAAAGCTTTAAATCAAAGATGCTGTCTCACATACCCAAGGCTAAAGTTCATCCGTCTTCCTATAGTTGTGAGGAGGAGCAGTGTGCACCACCACAGCCACCCATGAGGAAGGACAGTTTCAGGGCTACTAGAGGCCAACCAGTAATCACAGATAAACGCTGTGTGTCTGCTCCTGTAGGCATTCAAAGTCTAACCAACTGCATAGTTGAAGATCAACTTCCAATCCAGGAAGTGTTGACTGGCAATGTTTATCTGAATGGAATGCAAGACAATGAGCAAGAACTTAAAGGGAACAATATGGAGCCTTATTATACCCTTAACCTTCAGAGAGAATCAAGTAGAGAGATCAAGGCAAGAGAAGGTGAGAATAAACAAATAGAGAACCATTCAAAATCTGTAGAGCGGTCTCCACCTCCTCTGAGTTCCTTTTTAGAAAAGAATAGGGATGAGCACTTTGGTACCCAGCAACAACCTGAATGTAATCTCCAATCAGCAATGCACCGGCACAGCGCCCCTGAGAAACTTCTAGCTTCTAAGCTGCATATGATGGATTTTTCCAGTGACAAAAGTGATCTCTCTGCATCTCCCACTTGCCAGAGGTCACAGTCACCACTCTATATGTGTGAGGCCAGCCCAGAAATGGCCCAGGGTAAATGGGGAGCAAGCAGGTGTTCCACACCTAGTTCATTGTCAACTTCAGAACTTGAGGGTCCTGGGTTAGAGGAAGAAAAACTTGTATCTGGACAAAATCTGTGGGGGCAGTCTGTCAATGTGCTTGGAAACTCTTTGGGGATCCCTGGGCATGAATCCATCACCAACTCTCAGACACTTGAGCAGAACTTTGGGCCTGTAAGTGCTAATAATTGTTTGGACACTAATATCAGGGAGAATGCAGGAGAAATTAATGTGGATGATGTCACAAAGCGGTCACATAAGCGGCAATTCCGCAGCTCTAAGTCACGTCGTAGAAGCGAGCGCTTTGCCACCAACCTACGAAATGAGATCCAAAGGAAGAAGGCCCAGCTTCAGAAGAGTAAATGCCCAAGTGGTGAGGAAACGGTGGAAGAGGAACAGGTTGGAGATCTTAACATGGAGCCAGTTTCCCCCCCAGACAACCATCAATACAGAGCCCAAATCCCCACAAGTCCTCTTACTGCCTCTAAACAGGCACCTCAACAAGTTCCAGCACATGATATCACACAAGCTGAAGAACATTCCAGAACCAGGATTATGGGCTGCCAGTCTTCTCAAACTCAGCCCCAGATCTCTCAGCCTCCTCAGCATAACATACCAGTGTGTGTACATGTTGTGGAAGAGACAGCTTCTGCAGGCAAACCATGCCGATGGTGCTGGACACCAGAACACAAGCTTAAACCAGAAACGGAGCCCACTGAGAGTAAGAAAAATGAGTCAGCAGGACCAACATGGCTTGGACATATGGGGACGACAAGAGGGAGAACAAGTTCCTCTGGTGGTCGGTTAGGTCGATCAGACGAGTGCGACATCCCTCCCTTTGCAGACCGCAGGAGGTTTTTTGAGGAAACTAGCAGGAAGTTGAGTCAGTCTGTAACAAATTTATCAAACCTGACAAGCAGAAATCAGAGACCAGACAAGCAGATTAGACAAAACAATCCATCCTCTCTTGAACCACTTGAGTCAGCCACCAGCCTGGGCCAGAGAAGGTTCTCTTATCAGGGTGTGGTGCAAGATGGGCCCTATGTCAACTCACTGGACACTAGGGGACATTTTATGAGTACCCAGCACGATCAAGAAAAAGTGAGGGAAAGGCTGATAGAGCAGGAGAAGGAACACAAGAGAGAAATAGAGCAAGAGAGAATTAAAGAGCTAGAGAGACTTCAAGAACAAGAGAGACAGAAAGAATGGGAGAAGGAACGAGAGAGGGAGCAGGAAAGATTAAAGGAGGAGAAACAAAAAGAGCAACAAAGGGTGAAAGATTGGGAGGAGAGACAGAGACTGCTAAAGAGAGAAAAACAATGGGATTCAGTGAGAGAAACCATTCTCTCAGAACACAATATTAGCAGTAACACGGTTCCTCACTCTTTGTCTCATGATGCCTATCGGAAGCAGCCTCCCAGTCCTCAGGTTCCTTCCTCTCTCCAGTCCTCTGAGCATTACTGTAGCAACACTCCCATCAATGTCCAAAAGCCTTGCTCAGCGTTCCACCCAGTGACTGGCCAGCACAACCAGTATGATAGCTACCACGTAAATCCACCATACAATGCCAGGAGTTATACCCCAACAGAGGTAAGACTGGGAAATAAGCGTTGTACATTTTCCAAAACATTAGGCAGCTTCAGTTATTGAAGGTTTGAAGATAGTTATCAGATTAAGCATGGCATTCATAGAATCAAAATACCATGTTCCAAATACATGTCGTGAAGCAATTGAACGTCTTTTGATTTAAACTAAATGCTTCTGAATTTAAAGCAGTCTGCTGGAGATTCGATATAATTCTAGTGCTGTTACTAAGCCTTCATTCTTAATGCCTGGAGCCAAAATTATACTCTGTTGTATATCTAATATATTTTTAACATTTTAATATTATGTATCTCTTCTTTGTCCACTGATTTATATGTGCACTCTTGGAATTGAATAAGGATGAGATATGAGAGTAAGAACTTTATTCTCTACTGATGCTGTTATTTTAAGAAGCTTTGGTAAAGTGCCATATACTGTATACATGTACAGTATATAGAAATAAATGAGGCAGTTGTTTTCAATCTTTAGAGAAGTGCAGTCCCTTTTTTAATATGATCAGTCATGCAGGATGTATTATAAATTAGCTTCCTCAGAGTCCCAAATGGCAAAGGGTTGACCAGAATTATATAATAAAATATAATCAGGCTTTAATATAAAAGTAAGATATGTATGCTTTTTCAACAGTCACTACCTTTACAGTTGATTACTTTTATTTGATAACGTTTGAAAGATTCTGAGGTTTACTTGGATTGTAATCTTCAAATGTTACAATAATTACAATAATAATTGTACAATAATAATACAATAATTAGTGCTGCTAAAAAGCCCAATTTCTGAGATATTCTTATTCTTTCTAATCTATATGTTTTAGATAGACAACCTTTATTGATCTTTTCCCCAACATTTTTGTTTTCCTCATGGAATCAAACCTGTGTCCTCTGGACAGGGTTCCTTGTCAGTGTAGTAAATATTAACTTCAGTTCTCTGAAGTTAATATTCACTACACTGACAAGGAACAGTTTGATCATCTTCCCTAAATCTCCCAAGACGATTTTTTTTTTCTTATTGATGTGCTTAAAGGGACTGTTTTATTCAAACAGGGTCATGTTAGGTTACCATTTAAACATCTGGGTTATCACCAAGATGGTAGGTTGAAATTTGTTTTAAATCCCAGTATAAAATGATATACTAATGTAAAATTGAATGGACAGGTGAAGGAACAAAGAGGGCCAGTCAGTGACATAAAATGTTACTTGCATGTCAATGCAACACACCATTCTTACTTAACTTCATGTTCCTTCAATTGCTATAGTCTTTGCAATGATAATAATGTAATATACTTTTGATTAAAAGCATCTGCTTCACATCAAATAATTAAATGCTGAAAAAATAAAGCTATTCTTATCAAACGACTTGGCAATTTTATCTTACAGGCCAATCCTGCACAGGAGCGGGAACAAACAAAGATAAATAGGAAGTTCAGCCTGGCGGAGAGGTAAGGTTTCTGTTTTTAACTACTGTAGGTCTTTTTTTTCATTGGTTTTAAACAGATATACCCTTTATTATAGTTTCAACACTGTTTCAAAACTATTGTTTATGGACAATTAAAAGTTACTTTAAAAAAAGTACAGCAATCCTCTCTTACAATAAATAGCCCATAATAACCCCATAATAACATCACAACAAAAACAGAGCTAATATTGGAGCTAATAACAGTTTGCTATCCCAAAGGGACTATTCTAGGTCTAGGAGAGACTCCAGAAAAGGAGAGGGTGCTGGTGTTCCTGGCTTTGTGGCTCAATACAGCAACAGTTCTGCAGGTGGCAGCACTGAGGAATATCCAGGTCTAAGGTGTTTCTCACCCCTTAGAAACTGTGCCATGTCAGAGAATGACATTCGCGTGGAGACACAGGATCATCATAATCACATTTCTAATAGCAACATGAGCAGAATGCGTGCATCCACTCTCAGTGAGCTGGATAAGAATGGAGTATGTATAGGTGAGGTAAAGAAGAAAAAAGGGCCTCCTCGTCCACCACCCCCAAAATGGGAGCAGTTCCACAAGAGGCGGGCATCCCACCACAACCTCTTCTCCTCTCCTCCAATATTTTCCTTGCCCTCTTCCTCTCCACCTAGGCCGCAGCAGTGTATGTCCCGCCCCCTCAGTGTGCCTGAAATGACGCGCCAGCGCTCCTATAGTCTTCCTCCGAAGGAGGTCCCAGAGAGCCATCACTGCTGCTGCCAGGACTACTCAGCAGCTTCTCCCAGCCCTGCCTTCATGTGCCGGGCTTTTAAACCTGTAGCCCTGGCTCCAAGAGAGAGGGACATAGCCCCTCAGAGTTATGGCACGAGAAGAGAGTTTGATCAACCTTTGCCACGGCCTGAACCATGCATGAGGTAAAACTTGTCATTTCAGCCCACATTACATATTTTAAGAATGTATTTTGTGCATTGACATATTTTCTACTTTCATGTCTGTCCAATTTCAGAGTACCTGTCCATAATGCCACAGTGTCAGAACATGAGCCTAAAGCCACAACTATAAAGGCCAACTTTCATGAGCACAGAGTTGAGTGGGATAAGTCCAGTCCTCACCACTCTGTTGTACAGAGCACTTCTAAGTCTGTGGATGTCCCAGAGAACCGCTCATTAGCTGGGCCTGTGTGTCCTGAATCCTACTTCTCCATGAACTACTACCACTTGCAGCCCCAGCAAGCAGGCTTCCCTGGCACAACCCAGAAAAACCTGATTATTTCCTCTCACAATCCAGGCAGTGGTGAAGATGGAAACATGCCCCTGGAGACAGACATTGATGAGATCTGTGAGAACGAGCGAGCAGTAGAGGTAGAGGCGAGGGAAGCAGATGACAGAATGGAGATGCAGGGTTTTGCAAGACCAATTATGGTGCTGGAAACAGACATTGACAACATGCCTGAGGAAGAGGCTCCATTGGCAAGAGTTAAAAAAGGGCAGAGGGGTTCATTGGTGGACTTCATTCTAGATGAGGATTATGGTATAACTCGGAAGGAGCTGATGGGAGAGTTATTTCCCCAATGTGCAGAGACTGAGATGGGGGGAGAGAGCTGGAGAGGGGGCTACCCCATTAGCGGAGGCAATCTCGAAAGGTACAGCGGTCTTCTTATCGGTCTCTTTTATTTGCACTTCTGAATTGGGCCAGTAAGCGAACACACAGAACACCTAAGCAACTGCATAGCTATTTGCTTGAAAAACTCAGAACATCACATAGCAAATGTCCTGACGTCACAGACCTCATACACAGTAGCGCTAGGGATGGGACAATATATGGAATTTCGATATATTACGAACCAAAAAAATTACGTACCATATCGCAGCAAAACATTATATTTTCTGACCATGTGATCATGTGCTTATATCATTATTATACATACAATTTCAAGAAATAATATCCAAAAAATTAACTTTTCACAGAATTTTTCGAGACAGGTTCTATTGCTTGTTCTACTACTATGTATTAAAGAACTTTATTTTGATGAGAAATTATCATGTGCATTTTGTGCAACCATTTTTCAAAAAATAAACGCTTAAGAGTTATCATAACTAATCAAATCATGAACCTCATATGGTATATCAAACCAAATTGTGAGATAACCATATCGTCCCATCCCTAAGTAGTGCCATCTTTGAAAAAGATGTGGCTGTGAGGGATAGACTTACCATCTCTTCACTGGCACGCACAGTATAAAGCTATTTAAAGCTCCTAGATCCCATTTGATTTTCAACAACTCGTGTTATCTGGCGTTTTTTGTTTGTGTAATTAGATCTATGGTGGTGAGTTTTGGAAAGGCAAGCACCCCTCGCATTTACTTTAGAAAATGAAAATATATCGTTTTTGTTGTAATTGCATGCTCTGTAATTATTATCATATCATATGAATGCAAAACTTGACAGTACCTCTAACTTTAACTCTAATATATAACTTAAGAAATGTCCATGTCCTCTTCATAGGCCCTCTAAACAGGCAACATCCACAGCTCAAGTCTCATGGTCAACTTGCTATGACACATCAACTGATAACTCCCAACTTCTCGCCAAGATCAGAGAGATCTCCGAGAGGAAAGAGGAGGAGGAAGAACTTAATTATAAGGTGAAATTATTATTTACGGTGAATATTTATTGATAGACAAAATGTATCTCTAATGACTTATCTCACAGTGAAATCTGAAACACTATGTTGACTTTTCTTTAGATAAAATTCTATAAAGAATTTGAGCATGTTCTTCTAGACCCTCTTTTAGCTATGCTTAACCATTCGTTCTTGACTGATTGTTTTCCCCCCTCGCTTTGTGAGGCAAATATTTGTCTTATCCTTAAAAAATGCAAGGTCCCAGAAAATTGCGGGTCCTATAGGCCCATTGCGTTATTAAACTCAGATTTAAAAATTGTTATCTAAACTCATAGCACTAAGATTGGAAAAGGTTCTATCGTTTATTATTAATGAAGCCCAGACAGGGTTTATTAAAGGCAGAAGCTCTGGCTTTTAAATATTATTGAGCTTTCCCATAATCTTAGTTCTAGTTCTATCATTATGTCCCTTGATGCGGAAAAAGCTTTTAACTCCTTGGAATGGCCTTATTTATTTTATACCTTAGAAAAATTCGGCCTTGGGGAATACTTCATTAAGTGGGTGCAAATACTCTTTACGGGTCCTCTTCCAGCAGTCATTACCAATGGTCACAGATCAAACAATTTTCCTTTATTTCCGGGTACCAGACAGGGCTGCCCCCTCTCTCCATTGCTTTTGGCCATAGCAATAGAGCCACTTGCTCAGACGATTAAAGCGGATGCGGCCGTGTCAGGGGTGTCTCTGGGAGATGGGAAGCACAAAATCTCCTTATATGCGGATGACGTGCTGCTCTCTCTCTCATACCCCGAGGTGTCTGTGCCAAGGGTTGTAAACCTCATTCAGGAATTTGGACAGTTTTATGGGTACAAGATACATTTTTCTAAATCAGTTGCCTTATTTATAGGGAATAAGAAGCCCACAAGTCAACCTCCCTCCTTTCCTTTTAAATGCTCTGAGGATGGCTTTGTCTATCTGGGTATTAATATGACCCCTACTTTCAGGCAGTTTTACAAAGATAATTTTGCACCAGTTCTTGAAAATCAGTGATTATTTTAACAGGTGGATAGCTCTCCCTCTGTATTGGCTGGGAGGGTTGCTTTGATAAAAATTAATGTCCTGCCCCGCTTATTGTATCCAATGCAAATGATTCCTGTTTTACTGTCAGGATCAACACAACCTTACCTCTTTTGCAGATTTTGAAGAATCCGGAGTTACTGCCAAGTACCACAGACCCTGTTTTTAACTTATGGCATGCTCTTGGTATTTGTAGGATGAGTGATTTGTTTGAGGAGGGATCTCTACTGTCCTTTGATAATATAGTCACAAGATATAATTTACCTAGGCAACATTTTTTCAGATTTTTGCAAATTAGAGACTATACTTTTCTCATGTAATCCAGGCTTGCTTGTCCAGAGTTGTGGTTCAGTTAAATAACATCTTGGGTTTGGCTTTGGGGCTCGATCCTTTGTTCCTCCTTCTGGGTTTACCCTGTAAGGTCATCTCTAACAAGTATAAAAGATGGCTTTTTAGTTTGTTGACTTTTGCTGCCAGGAAGATTCTGCTGATATCATGGATCAGTGATAAGCCTCCCTCCATTAAAGGCTGGCATTCAGTTATTAGCAAGACTATTCCTCGGGAACTCTTGACATGCATTATTCGCTCCAACATTTTTAACCCCATATTAGTGCTGCACGATTAATCATACCGCAATCGCGATGTCAGCCTGTGCGATTATATGACGGCAAATGCTGCGATTTTATTAAATAAATAAGTGCATATGTGGACGTGACAGCCCATTCTCTCTGAGAGCTGTTTGCCCATTTTCTACACTGCTAATAAAAACATGACCAGTCAGTCTCAGTTTAGGGAGTGGCACGTGTGGTCATGTGAGTTTCCGGTGTTCGGCGTGGAAATCATGTGAAGATGGATGCCGAGCAGACCGACTCTGAACTGGTGGCCAGAAAAAATAACATAGAAACACAGATCACAGCTTGGTGATCTATCTTTATTTCATCAATAATTAAAGTTAATATAATACGGGAGCGTGACATGTAAATAAACACAAACTCGAAAACTGTTATTCTCTGTGCGGTCAGAGCAGCCAAAACCAGTCGCGGAAGAGACCCAATCTGAACGGGAGTCGAGATTTAAAGTTCCACCAACTGATGCGCACTCTAATACGGAGACGCTCGTCTCTCACCCCCGCTGTCTGCAGCTTGCAATGTTTTTGCATCATTGATGAGATCATCATAAGATCAATCTTATGTGAAAAATAACATTAAAATTACAACAACAATAAAATGTGTGTGTGTGTATATATACACAACAACAACAGTTTGAGTGAACCACACTTTTATATCCAGTTTCCATTTCAAAAGAGTTTATACAAAGTACATGTTACATCCTGCTTAAATGTCCCTGTTTGTTTGGACAATCTTATTTTCGTGAAAATTTGTATGTTCTTATTTAATGTTAATGTCTATTTTATTTAGGTGTAATATTGAGAAAACAAGTTTGCAGTAATGCAAAGATATTATTTAATTTTGTAAAATATTTTAATTTGAAAACACTGTGCATTTATAGTTATTGTTGTTGCTAGTTTGTATGTTTGAGTTGAAAAATACACATTTCAGCATTATCAGTAATCTATTTGTGCATTTTCCTTGATAATCAAGCAAGTTGACTCATGATACCATTTGTTTATTATATCGCAATCGCATTTTGCAATATTAACCTCAATAATCGCAATATGACATTTTCCCTAAATCGTGCAGCCCTACCCCATATGGACACCATACCATGACCACATAAATGCCTCTACCGGTAATATTCTGTGGTATGGTATGATATAACGTTCTAGAAGTGTCTAGATTGTATATGTATTCTCCTCGGTTTTTGCTGGTCCAACTGCACATTTCGATTAGCAGTACAATGCTCAGTTGTTGTCATCTTATGTACAATTTTGTTTATGTATCCACTTTGTTGTGTGTCAGGCAATTTGTGTTTGTTATCATTTTGTAATTTGTTAAAGTTCATAAATAATAAATTTAAAAAAAGTTACAAATCTTAATTTATTATGGTTATAATTGGAATTTAGTATGGTAGCACAATAAACTGCATCTGTGATTTTATTTAAAAAAAAAAAAATATATATATATATATATTTCCTCTGACAAAAGCTTGTCATTGTTGATGCAAATACAATTGCTTTCTTGTTTCAGCGTGGGATCTGAAACCAGGTCCCCTATGCAATGTGCTCGCGCTCAAGGGAAGGTGAATATGCTTAAGCCGATGCAAAAATGTCTGATAGAAATGGTGGTTGTCAGTGAGTCAGCATAGTGTGTCCGATCCTTGGGTACTGGAACTCTCTAAAGAACACGTGGCGTAAACATCAATGCCTTTTCAAACAAAAGTAGTTTAGTGTGGACATGGCCTAAATGTGTTGTTGCGCACTAGTTAGATTCTGTTGTATAAGAGCCAAGAATGCAAAAGGGGATATTTTATGTTTTGGTTCAAATCTACCTTCATTATGTAGTTGACCGTGCTTGCCTGAATGTACTGTACATCGGTGTGGCAACTAGCCCGTTCTCCACTATTTGAGGATTTCTATATTTGTGTATTTTAATGCGTGTTTTTGTGGGATGTTTTCATGTAATTGTTAATCTTGTACGTGCATATACATTGTATACCCAGTACTTACTGTGAACAAACATTTTTACAGAAGCAGCTGATTGAGAGCCTTCATAAAAAGCTGGGTGTCCTGCGTGAGGCACAGAGAAGTCTGCAAGAGGATATTCGGTCCAATGCCCAACTGGGGGAGGAGGTGGAGAGCCTGGTGCTCGCTATCTGCAAGCCCAATGAGGTGGACAAGTATCGTATGTTCATTGGCGACCTGGAGAAGGTGACCAGTCTGCTGCTCTCACTTTCTGGAAGGCTAATTCGGGTGGAAAGTGCCTTGGACTGTGTTGACCCAGAGACAGGCCACCGCGAGAGGGTGAGGAGAACGAGTAAAGTAACATAACTGTTCTGTTCACCAAGAAAAATCTTCTATGTTAACTCTCTATGTATGGATGCTTTTGTTTGAACAAGATTTTATCCTTGGCTGTTCAGTTAAAAGTCATGCCTTATTCTGTCTGTCTTTCTGTTCTGTGATGTTACAGCTACAATTGCTGGAAAAGAAAAAGCAGCTCCTGATGCAGATGGGAGAAGCTCAGGAGCTCAAAGAGCATGTGGACCGGCGTGAGCAGGCTGTTTGCATGGTGTTAAGTCGATGCCTAACCCCAGAACAGATGCGTGACTACGGTCACTTTGTGAAGATGAAAGCAGCTCTTCTGGTAGAACAGAGGCAACTGGATGACAAGATCAGACTTGGGGAGGAACAGCTCAGAGGACTTCGAGAAAGTCTTGGCTTAGGGCTGGGGGTCGGTCTAGGGTTTGGGCATTACTGAGAAGTGGTTTGAAATACAAGTGTTATTTTAAGAAGACTGTGTTCTTCTGTTAGTGTGTATATAATGGGACTGAAATTACGTTGTACTGCAATGTGGCCAAGAATGGATATGAATACAGAGAAGCACAACTGCCATAGTAGATTGACCAGGCTCAGACTGATGGTTGGATTCAAATCATTAACTTTACATCACTACTTGAAGTTGTCTATGAGGACTTCACTGCAGCTGCACTAATAACCATTCAGCAAAATTATTTTGCGCTTGCACAAGTTAAATTCAGACACTACTCTAAACCACCAAAGAACGTGAATATATCTGAAATTTAAAATGTCTCAGTCATGGGGTGCACCTTTCTTATTAGACATTAAGATATAATATTAACATTGAGATTTTAGGGCTTTCCTTGATGATTTACAGATACAATTTGGCAACAACTAGCAATCTGATTTTATTTTATTCCACTACTTGGCTCAGTAAACTTTATTGTTTATATGTCTTGTCCAAACAAACTTTTTTGTGAAGAATTTGTATACATAGTTAATGTTAATGTGCATCTTTAAGTCACATAAGTTTCATTCTGTAATAACTGGAACTTTTCTTAAATGAAACATTGTGGCTTGTTATAACAGTGTTATCAAGAGTCACCTATTTGTATTCTTACATTTCATGTTCAGTATACCTTATTTGACTTTAACTTTGCTCAGATAATTATCGTTGCCAAAGATTGTCTTGATGTCTTTGTAAACATATAAATGTGCTGTACCTATTTTGAGGAATGCCATGCAGAAGTACTCTTGTTGATTGCCTTAAAGGCCAGCCTTGCCTTACCAAAGCCCTTGTATAACATTACGTTCATGGGAATTTTTAAGCCCATAAATGGACATTTCAATAGAAGTATGGTAAAAAGAGTTTTCACTTAAATGAGATGCACTGTGTGTAACCTAATGTATCATCTCCTACCTTGACTAGGCTATATCTGGGGAATGCTACTTGATCTCCTAATCCTTGTGAGAAACGGACGAATGCTGCTTCATTGACAATTTACTGCCTTACTGTCGTGTTTGGTTAAAGATTTGTATTTGAGGGACTTGCATATTTGTAGTGTCCAAGAAGGAGTGAATGTATGTATTTGGTATCAAAATTGTAACTTGGCAAATGTGACCTATGTTCTATGTTCTAATTTTTGTCATTTTATTTGCTTTACTTTGCGTACACTTTATAGTTTTATTAGAAACTACTCTGTTCATTTTGTTGTATCATACATGGTAAATAGCTTAGTGCC
The DNA here is from genome assembly GCA_032164185.1 of Moxostoma hubbsi. NCBI lineage: Eukaryota > Metazoa > Chordata > Actinopteri > Cypriniformes > Catostomidae > Moxostoma > Moxostoma hubbsi. The sequence goes on along the minus strand of JAVLUX010000002.1, from coordinate 47,178,083 downwards.
AGAGATGAAAGGACATATTTGGTTTATTGATAAATGTTCTCATTTTTGTTGATTGAAAATATAATTTGTAAAACATGTACCATTAAAGGTAGTAATATCTTAATCTGGGTATGTTTGTGCTTTTATATATATATATATATATATATATATATATATATATATGCTGTAAAATGTAATTTGTTATGTATTCTGTTAGATAACTCAAGGTCCGTAACATATTATAAATACTTTGGATTACTACTTCAGCACTGGAAGATTTTTTCAAATGTAATACAAAATACACATGTTAAAAATACATTCTCTGAAAAAAACTAAATATCTTCTACAGTGTTGCTTCTATTTCTTCTGCTCCAAACTTACTTCAAACGTACTTCTCTGTCTGCTGGTATGAATGTAACATCATAAGAAAGTGTTTCACCGCTGTTCAAATGCACTTTGGATCATTTATATGTATAAAAGTTTTCCATCTGAAAGGACTAAATATTAAATGAAACAAATGACAATTAAATGCAAAGTAATCTCTTCAGTAATCAAAATACTTTTTGAAATGTAACTGTATTCTGATTACTAATGATTAAATTGTAATTTCATTACTCCCCAACCCTGTATATTTAAGAATTATCACACTCGCAATCGTGCAATATGGCCCTACATCAGCACTGCGGCCTTGTGCCGTAGGTAATCACAGCAGTGCTGATGTAGGGCCATATTGCACGATTGCGAGTGTGATATTGCTTGTATACAACAGTTCAATGCACAAGTACATTTTTAAAAAAAATTTGGAAAAATTGAGTACAGTCATAAAATGCATTCGTGCATGGAACTACTTTATTACGCAACAGATCAGAATCTGCCGTTGCTGGTTCAAAACAAATGATGCGTCCAAGCCTCCGTTGGTTATTCAAAATGTTCACTTCAGAAATGGTATCATGACTTGTGCTGTTTCTAACATGTTCTTGGATAAACAAGGATAGACGATGGATGTGTGTGTATGTTAGAGAGAGAGAGATGGAGAAAGATGGAGCGTGTGCGATCACCTGCTGCCACACCCAATCAGTAATGTTATACGGCCATTCTTGAGGCTGCTTGTGATGTTTGGTGCTACTTTGCAGGCAAAACTTCTCAGTGATTAAATTAAATAAAAGTAGATCTCGGCATCATTGACGTGAGCAAAAGCAAGCCAGAGATGAATATGTATATGTATTTTTTAATTGTGCAATTTAGAAATGTTGAAGTCCCTTCGCACCTGTATGTTAATGTAACTCTTGCAGTATTTATTTATCATAGTCATGCAGCCGGTGATATTCAGTTGTGTGCTGAAAGTCAAACCATCGAGGAGACCCGCATCATCACCATTTTAGTATGTAAACGGGTAATGTTTTAAAAAACAAATAAGTAAACTTTGCGACAAACGTTAAAAGTTCTATAAATGTACAAAAAAAATTATGAAAACAGACCCCTGATGTAGAGGTTGTTAAATTTAATAATAAATTAACAGGGAAGTATTGTAAACTAAATTTATAAGCTCAGCCTTTATTCAGTTTTTTAATGCCTGATAGAAAAAGTATCTACCTTTGTAGAGCAATACAATACTTTAGGCAATTGCAGAATAGTCCCATTAGTCACAGATACTCTTCAGAAAATTTAGTACACAACTATTTCTGGGCTTAAAGATAGAAAAACCAAATCAATGCAGAACATTGTATCTCAAAAGGAATACAGTGTGGCCCCCTATGCACTACTTAAAGCCCGATGTGGCCCCTTTACCAAAATAGTTGCCCACCCCTGCTGTAACTCCTAACACTATGCTTACACTTTAGTTTAGAACAGCACGAACACAAGCAGAGTGATACAGACACAGTGAAGCGTCCGAGTGCTGATGCTGTCACACCATCAGTGCTCATGGAATGTCTCTCGTCCAATCAGATTTGAGGACTGGAACTAACTGTGGTGTGTATATATATATATATATATATATATATATATATATATATACAGAATCTCACAAAAGTGAGTACACCCCTCACATTTTTGTAAATATTTGATTATATATTTTCATGTGACAACACTGAAGAAATGACACTTTGCTGCAATGTAAAGTAGTGAGTGTACAGCTTGTATAACAGTGTAAATTTGCTGTCCCCTCAAAATAACTCAACACACAGCCATTAATGTCTAAACCGCTGGCAACAAAAGTGAGTACATCCCTAAGTGAAAATGTCCAAATTGGGCCAAAGTGTCAATATTTTGTGTGGCCACCATTATTTTCCAGCACTGCTTTAACCCTCTTGGGCATGGAGTTCACCAGAGCTTCACAGGTTACCACTGGAGTCCTCTTCCACTCCTCCATGACGACATTACAGAGCTGGTGGATGTTAGAGACCTTGTGCTCCTCCACCTTCCCTTTGAGGATGCCCCACAGATGCTCAATAGGGTTTAGGTCTGGAGACATGCTCGGCCAGTCCATCACCTTCACCCTCAGCTTCTTTAGCAAGGCAGTGGTCGTCTTGGAGGTGTGTTTGGGGTCGTTATCATGCTGGAATACTGCCCTGCGGCCCAGTCTCGAAGGGAGGGGATCATTCTCTGCTTCAGTATGTCACAGTACATGTTGGCTGTAGGGCAGCACACTTGTCTTTGTACTCCTCACCTGGTTTCCACCACACACGCTTGACACCATCTGAACCAAATAAGTTAATCTTGGTCTCATCAGACCACAGGACATGGTTCCAGTAATCCATGTCCTTAGTCTGCTTGTCTTCAGCAAACTGTTTGCGGGCTTTCTTGTGCATCATCTTTAGAAGAGGCTTCCTTCTGGGACGATGGTCTGAGCACTGACAGGCTGACCCCCACACCCCTTCAACCTCTGCAGCAATGCTGGCAGCACTCATTTCCCAAAGACAACCTCTGGATATGACGCTGAGCACATGCACTCAACTTCTTTGGTCGACCATGGCGAGGCCTGTTCTGAGTGGAACCTGTCCTGTTAAACTGCTGTATGGTCTTGGCCACGGTGCTGCAGCTCAGTGTCAGGGTCTTGGCAATCTTCTTATAGCCTAGGCCACCTTTATGTAGAGCAACAATTCTTTTTTTCAGATCCTCAGAGAGTTCTTTGCCATGAGGTGCCATGTTGAACTTCTAGTGACCAGTATGAGGGAGTGTGAGAGCGATGACACCAAATTTAACACACCTGCTCCCCATTCACACCTGAGACCTTGTAACACTAATGAGTCACATGACACCAGGGAGGGAAAATGGCTAATTGGGCCCAATTTGGACATTTTCACTTAGGGGTGTACTCACTTTTGTTGCCAGCGGTTTAGACATTAATGGCTGTGTGTTGAGTTATTTTGAGGGGACAGCAATTGTACACTGTTATACAAGCTGTACACTCACTACTTTACATTGTAGCAAAGTGTCATTTCTTCAGTGTTGTCACACGAAAAGATCTAATCAAATATTGACAAAAATGTGAGGGGTGTACTCACTTTTGTGAGATTCTGTATGTATATATATATATATATATATATATATATATATTAGGGCTGTCAATCGATTTAGTTACATGGTGTCCCAATTAATTATTCACATATATAAATATTTGCTGAGAAAGCCCCTCATATAACAATAATTCAATCTATAATAATGAAATAATGATACATAGTTATCTTTAAATATTTAAAATGTATATATATATATATATATATATATATATATATATATATATATATATATATATAAAATAAAAAAATATTCAGATAATTAAAATGTATTACATTCTTGTGCCAGAAGAGTTCATCATTGATAAGGTGGCTTTAGAGTACAATGTATTGTTTACTACCATATTATTGGTCATAAGTCAATCATTGGCATACAGTTCACAGCAATCCATTTCACAAGTGAATTTGTCAATCAGATTTATTAAGAGGGCTTGTTTAAGGACCCGCCAATGAACAGCTGCGTCAGACATGCTTGAGTAGCGTCTTGGATGCGTTGCGTCATAAACATAAAACTTTTAGGTCACTGTGTGAAGTTAAATATAGTTTAATATTTAGAACACATCTTGAGATCCCTTAGTTCGCATTTACACTCCATCAAATGTTTTGAACGCAAGAACGTAATGCATGTTTGTGTTGTTCTGTCTGCTGGATGGTTGTTTTCTTCACTGTATAAACTGCGCATTACCACACAGCTGAAATTTCACTTTCTGCCCTCTGGAGTAAACAGGTGATACTACAAGCTTGCATTTCTCAGGAATCTTCCTTATTACGGTCCGTGGGCATTCGATTAATTGCGTTAATTTTTTTTAACGCGTTATTTTTACTCAAATTAATCACACTGAATTAACACGTTAAATCGACAGCCCTAATATATATCAGGTTGTAACTCACTGGTTATTATGAAATCAGTCAAATGTTTACTGTATAATAAGGCCAGTGGATGCAAATGTAGCAATTAATTCTGTTTCCTTATATTTGTGTTTTGACGAATGTGTGTTTGTGCATGTGAAAGGAAGCGTGATTGGACTGTTCCTGAGATATTTTTCTAAAAATCTTTGTTTGTGTTTTGCTAAAGAAAGTCATACACATCTGTGATGGCACGAGGGTGAGTAAATGATGAGAGAATTTTCATTTTTGTGTGAACATCCTTGCAGTTAACAGAATTATGTGGTCTCTGCAGATCTGCAATGAACATGTCATTAAGCAATTAATATTTATTGTTTAGATCAGTTCTCCAACTTTTCAGTCATTTATCCTGTCATCCAGTTCAGATTGGCATACTACAACTATACAACCATAGACTAGAGTATGACCTTATTCAGGCTAGCGCCATCTTTGATTTTTAAAGGGAATGACAACGAGTCGTTCCTGTGAGGGATAGACTTACAGTCTCGTCAATTTACTGTTCTACAGTTTAAATTGTTTTTGGATCGCTCCGCGAAAAAAATATTGATAAAATATCTGTCAAAGTACATTCAGAATACAAAGAACTCCAGACAACATGAGTTGTGGAAAATCAGATGTGATCCAGTAGCTTTATGCCGTTTGTGCCATTGAAGAGTCTTCCTAAAGGGTTTTTAGTGTTTGTGATATCTGTTTGTTTAGGCATTATAAATGTTTGAGACTTAATAGACTAAAATTTTCCATACAGAGTTACAAAAATGGCAAGACGCAAATCATTGACGAGGGTCCTGATTGGATGGAATTAACTGACCTATTGCGGCAGAACGTGAGCGCGTTAAACTATGTGGCGGGAAACGTAACAGTATAAATATAACACGTGCGTTTTCTCAGTCCAGTGTTTTACAGCGTACATGATGTTTGCGTTTTTACATGCCCTTAAACGTACTCGTCTGACGCCGAGACGGCATGCTTTTATCCAGAGTTTCAACATCACCTCTAAACCTGCCAAAAGGGAGATTGGCGTTGTGGTAAGTTAAACAGGAGTGCATGCCTAGCTAGGAATGCCTATGTGCAGGTCACTGGCATAAATCACATTGGTAAATATTGTTACACTTGTAGTACTTTATAACACCCACTTTGTTTTACTCCTAGGAGAGCACATTTGTGATGGCCTTCATCTTCATTACTATTCTTGGTCCGGCTGGGTGGATCCTGTCCAACACATGTGAAAAACATAGAAAACAGCCATGACTCCTTCTGCATGACTTCCACCACATACATCGTGGTTTCATGTTCAATGAGATGTTTTCCATTTCTTTTTGTGAAGTCAAATGTTTATTTGGAGCACTAGTTCATACATCCAGATCCTACTTGAAATGAACAGCCGACTGTAGCTTATAGTTTATTGGATAAATTCATGTGAACTGAACATTTATGCCTAAAATTAAATGCATCTAACTCCATTTCAAAGTTTCTGGTAGTTGTTCTTTAATGTTGCTTGTTAGGATCCAATTCAAGGTCTGAGAGCCCATCAAAGGGATAAAAATAATAAAAAAAAACAATCCTTATTGCAATAAAATGCAACGAACCATATAGCATAATGTGTACATGTAGGACCGCAAAATAAATAGGCTGAACTTCTAAAGGGGTGTAAAAGCATTCCTTTTTGTAGACACTGGCATAAAAAGTCACTTATCCCATCAAAATATGGAACCATGTTGGTTAGCCAAATTGGAGCGTAACTAACGTTTATTACTTCGCATGGTCTTGTGCTTGAATTGACACAACTAAAAAAAAAAAATACAATCAAGACCACAAATAAAAGCATTACACCGGTTAGGTGGTGTTGTCACTACTAAAAGGGTTCGTTCACCCCAAAATTGAAGATGTCATTTACTCACCCTCATGTTCAAAATCCTTACAACTGATTTTTCTTCCATGCAACAAAATTTTGAAGAATGTAGATGGTGCACTTGTTTGTACAGTGGAAGTGAAAGGTGACTGATGCCGTCAGTCCCTAATAGTCTGCTGCCATTCACTTTCATTGTTAAAGCGCTGTTGTTTTTGCACATTCTAAATTTCTCGTGTTCTATGAAAGTGCAACATATGGCTTTGAAATGACATGAGAATGAGCAAATGACAATTTTCATTTTAGGGTGGACTATCTCTTAAAAGCCTAGTGTGAAATCTGAATCTTGAAGTAAACCAGTTGAGGGCTGGAGATTGACTTCAGACAAAAGAGGTTTAAATGACTTTAATAAAACTTACGAGAGGCAGTGTAACAAAGGAGAACACTAAAAGCAATTTGATAACATTTACAACCACAAAAAAAAACTACTGTACAAACCCCTAATGCTGTTATTTAATGCAGTTTCAGTTTTTCTAAGAGCTCTTAATTCTGTACTAAAGAAAAATGTGTAAAAAGGGGGAAAACTGAGAACTGTTTATTGTTTAATCATAGCATAACTTGGCTGTAGTATTGGGATGGTTTCTTCACACTGGAACCACAGAGAATATATAGAGTATCACATGTACAGGATGTCATAGTGGCCAGGGCGGTACAGGAGGAAGATGCGTGGCACACTTCCTTCAGGGAAGATATGATGGTTCACTGTTCCACCCTCTCCTCTGTCCATGTATTCCACTAATACAGGAACATTCAGAGCCTTTGCTAAGGCAATGATATGGATGTGGTCACTTTCCTTCGACATGGGCTCCACCTCCTAAAAGAGTAACACAGACTTAAGCCAATCACAACCAGTAAGATTTATTCTTTTTCAGCACTACTGGAATGTTCAACAGTTCTTTCAAGGATAGCAACTTGATCACTTTAAACTTAGCACACATACAGCATAATTAGTATGACAATTATTTATCATAATGTTTCACAATTGTGACTGCCCTATTTTTATATGGGTCTGAGAGCATGATTAAATGTGTACACATTATTTTAATATAATTTATTTTACAAGATTAATGCGTTTAATTGGCAGCTCTAATATAAACAGAAGTTTGCAAACAGATTCCTGTGTTTATTAAGGGGGCTTTTACACTGGCAGTTTAGTCTGAAACGGCACGGTTCACATGAATAATTGGTAATATGAAAGCCGTTTTGCAGACCATGGTACTGAACCTGAGACTTTTGCCAATTTAAGCAAGACAACATCATCAGTTGCACGAAAAAAACACATGCACCATGAGTGGGAGGGGAACATAAGCAGCATTGCAAATATAGTGCACGCAACCAGCGGTCTCCTCAAAGACCATTTTCAAGCATCAGATATAGTCGCCTTCTCCTGGACAAGCATATCTGCTGAATTATGTCATGTGTTCACTCTAGTGTGCAAAATGACATCAAATTAATGAAAAGCACAAATATGGCAAACCGCGTTGTGTACTTCATGATGCGCATGTTTATAATAGCGCAAGTTGATGGCAGAAAAGCACCGGGATTCTGACAGAATCTGGGGCGCTGGGAGCAATCGCACTCTGATTTGGCCCACAGCAAACGTGCCCAGTATGAAAACCACATAAGACAACAAAGACAGAATAAGTCATCTTTAGGTGTTACAACCCAAACTGTCTCTCACCTGCTGACAAAACTCTTTGACAGAGCGACCACCCTCGATGAAGTGCTGAAAGAATGCATGCTCCCGCTGAAGGTATCCAGAGGTCAGCAGCCTCAGGTAAACCACTATGTAGTCAGACACGCTCTGGTCGTTAAAGGAGCTCAGCAGTTCTCCAAGTGATTGTTGCTTTTCACACAGCTCAATCAAGTCCATAAACTGACAAAGGAGAGTATCCACAGAAAACTTACTCCTTTGGGTCAACATAATTGTTGTTATTCAACAACTTGTATATTTACAGATTTTTAGCCTGTCCTGAATACAAGAAACCATGTCATATTTGCAATTTTTAAAGTGGGACTATCACCAAACAAATGACTACTTTTCTAACTCACCGTGTTGTGAAAGTCCTCAATGGTGAATTCAGTGAAGCCCTGGTTTACAAGGTCCAGTTTGCTCTTAGCTGCCACAGCTTTGAACCTAGTGTCAAAGCAGACAGTTACACATTGTTAAAAATGTATCATGGAAGAAAAGACCAATCACAATTCAGGATTCAACCATTACAATTAATTATGTTATTGCTGATAGTAACATTTTGAATGCTGAATATTCTACCAATGTCAAGCCAATGGGACATTTCCGAACTTTAAATTTCTTATAAAGTTTTGCATTAACAACATCATCAACAACAAAAATAGTTTGTGAGTTAAAGGGATAGTTCACTCAAATGAAGTCATCATTTACATCCTAAATGTGTATGAGTTTCCTCTGTTGAACACGTTTCAACAAAAATTTGTTTTTTTTATAAAAAATATTTCAGCTCTGTAGGCCCACACAATGCAATTGAATGGTGACCAAAACTTTGAAGCTCCAATGGACATAAGAGACAAAGAGGCAGCATAAAAGTAATCCATATGACTCCAGTGGTTTAATCCATGTCTTCTGAAGCGATATGATAGGTGTGGGTGAGAAACAGATCAATATTTAAGTCCTTTTTTACTATAAACATCCACTTTTACTTTCACATTCTTCTTCATTTGGTTTCGGCAATTCACATTCTTTGTGCAAATCACCACCTACTGGGTAGGGAGAAGAATTCATGGTAAAAAAGGACATATACTGAATATTAAACAGTTTCTAAACCCACACCTATATATTGCTTCGGAAGACATGGATTTAAACTCTGGAGTCTTATAGATTACTTAAATGCTGCATTTATATGCTTTTTTGAGCTTCAACATTTTGGTCACCATTCACTTATACTGTTTGGACCTACAGAGCTGAAATATTCTTCTAAAATTTTTTGTTTGAGTTCAGCAGAAGAAAGAAAGTCATACACATCTGGCATGGCATGAGGGTGAGTAAATGATGTGAGAATTTAAATTTTTGGGTGAAGTGAACTATTCCACAAAATGTTTTTTTGTTTTGAGTTATTTGATGGAAGGTGTTTAGAACCGTTTATTTAGAGGAATAGCAATACGGTGCTGCTTTGCAAACAAAGTCAAACAAAGGCACTGATATCTGCTCTGTGCAACCCTACAAAACAGTACATTACCTTTGCAGCTCTTTGCTGTCTTCCAGTAGTGACTCCAAATATGCGAAGCCAAAGGCTCTGTAGAAGCAATTCCCATCCGGTCGTGTCTTCCGAATATAAGAATACTTTTTGTGAAGGTCCTATGAAAAAGATAGTACATGTAAACATCTTTTGTAAACATGTTTTACAGCAGCTTTCAGGCACTTGCCACGTCAGCTCATGAAACTGTGCACACCTTTATCTTGAGTTGGTAGATGGTGTCCTCTGCAGCATATTCACTCTGAAGCACAGAGAGATCTTGTCTGTCTGACACCAAAGGGTTTGAGGTGGCTATCTATTTGGTAAAAAAACAAAACAAAAAAAAAACATACCAAGCAATTAATAATATTAATAAATGTTTTGACAACATAGTTTTTTCCTGTGTTGATGTATTTTCTAATGAAACAGGGCCTTGGGGTGGGACATATCGAAGGAGAACGATCTCATTCTAGAGAACATTTTATAGGACACAAAACATTTTTGATACACCCCTGCAAACAAGATCATCGATTCTTCTGGTCCATTTTTCAGGAGACGAATACTGTAAATTTTAAATGTGTGTATCTGCCAAAGGTTTATTTGACCAATTTAAAGAATTATACTAGCAGATGACCACAGAGCAAACAGACTAAAGGCTACAAAATGTTTTTTAAACAAACATTTATTTTTGCAATTCCGTTTGATAATTCTGTTGGCGCAGAAATTACACACTTCATTTTAAGGCATAGTTCACCCAAAAATGAAAGAACATTTACTCACCCTCATGTCATCCCAGATGTTTATGACTTTCTTTCATCTGTAGAACAAAAAGTATGATTTTTAGAAGAATATCTCCAAACTGCTGGTCCATTCAATGTAAGTGAAAGGTAGCCAGAGCTTTGAAGCTCCAAAAAGCACATTAAGGCAGCACTGAAGTAATCCAAACGACTCCGTTTGTTAAATTCTTGTCTTCATAAGTGATATGATAGGTGTGCGTGAGAAACTGATCAATATTTAAGTCCTTTGGTTTTCCTATTTATCAATGCTCCTATGCGCTTAAGACTTCGTCTTCCGTTTTCTTCTGATTTGCATTCTTTGTGCATTTCGCCACCTCCTGGGCTGTTGTGCAAATATATTTTATTTATTCTTTTGAGTTGCTTTTTCCTCCTTGTTTTCCTCTATGTCCTCCCTGCTCAGTAGGTTGCGATATGCACTAAGAATACATATCATTAAAAAACAGAAGAACTCTGTCCTCTTGTGAACGTGCATAAGATTGGCTGGTCATTGTGTAGATTTGTTGTAAAAAGGGACTTAAATATTGATCTCTTTTTTACCAACACCAACCATATTGATTTAGAAGACATTGATTTAACCACTGGAGTCTTATGGATTACTTCTATGCTGACCTTCTGTACTTTTTGGAGCTTCAAATCTCTGGCTACCATTCACTTGTATTGTACAGACATACAGATCTGAAATATTCTTCTAAAAAATATCTTCATTTGTATTCAGCAGAAGAAAGAAAGATATACACATCTGGGATGGCATGAGGGTGAATAAATGATGAGAGAATTTTTATTTTTGGGTGAACTATCCCTTTAAGTACAGCTCCTCTTACCAGTAACACGATCTGCTGAAAACATCTGGAAAAACATAAATTCCAATCCATCCTTCAAATGAGGAAGTACCTTTGAGAAAGTATCCAGACACCTTCAGGGCTTTTACATCTGATCTTGGAGCCTTACGCTAAAATCAATGTGATACTTACATTTTGTTACATTTGTCGTTATCGTGTATTCAATGTTATGAGAGTAGATTGATGAGGGGGAAAATTAATTAAATACTTTTAGCATAAGGTGCATCATTACAAAATGTGAATAAGGTGAATGGGTCTGAATACTTTCTCAGTCATGAATGATCAACTCACCTCTTGCTGAATGCGGTCCTGCTGTGCCATAATGGCCTCGTCATGTGCGAGACAGTTCACTCCTGCAAAAAAACACCAAACATCAACAGTCTCCTGATCTGTAAATCGGACATAAAAAGATTTCCCATTCCCAAGGGAAAAGGTGAAGTGTTAAACACCTGCTACACAAAAACTGGACTTGACCCTTTACCTGTCTGCAGATAAACATGACCAGTCTTTGTTTTGCCACATGATTCTGAACTGAATCAGAATGAGCTTTATTGCTAAATATGCTTACACATACAAGGAATTTGTCTTAGTGACAGTAGCTTCCAGTGTACAAACAATACAGCAACAAGACAGAGGCAGTAATACAAACTAATAATAATAAAATAGAATTAGAATAGAACTATTGACCATTATGCTAATGCTGCAGTTGTTACATGCCATTACATAAACATACGTCATGTCAACAAATGCTCGTGTGTATGAGTCCTCTTCATTATTCGATTACTGTTACCAGATGGCCAAATAATAAACCACATATCTCCAGAAATACTGTCTGTATCAGTGAATGATCACATTGATGTCCCGTTGTCTATAATTGATTTGCAAGCAATGCAATAATCCCACTGTAGGGGCAACGGAGAGCCAAAGATGGTCATTTTACAGCTGTCGGGAAAACAGGACAGTGGACCAAAACGCAATGAGGATATATAACACATGTCATACTACAAGTTGTGTGTAAAATGAGCCCATAGTGTGCATTTGCACAGCTAATGAGCCTGCTCTGCTTTTCCTCCTGCAGCAGTACTAGTCAAAGCAGATTCTCTCTCTAATGTATGTTCCCTAATTTGGGACCCCTACAAGATGATTTGTTGGAGCAAGTCAAATGATCTTTATGGCAACAAGGGGCAATTCTATTTTGCACTTACCCTCCATCTCTCCCTGCGACGATTCCTGCTGTTCATCCGCCATCTTGATTAAATTATTTTTCCGCCGCCCCTTCTTTGAGTTTGTGTACATATCCGGGTTATTTTACTCGCTCTCTGCATCGCACATGCTGCCTGTGTTTATCTCTAGTACCTTTACATTGCCAGGGACTTAACATGCTGTTAATAAACAGATTTGCTGTGCCTCTGAGGACTCTTCAGAAACTGACGTGGGCGTGCCGATGGCATCATACTAGTTTGACAAGTTAGTGTACACTTTCATATTTTTTTATTAAAGACATTTATGTTAGACCTAGTGTTTCGTTTTGAATGGCATTTGGCAATACAGGGCATTTTAAGCGATTGACTTTATATTATAGCTAAGTACATCCCTTGCCTTTGCTAGTATGCCAATGATTTAAAGGTGCACTCTGTAATTTTTCCTCATTAAAAAGTTACACTCCTTATTAAATGGATTGCAATTTTGGTCATTACCACTCATGTGAAATGACGACTCCAATCATATCACTAACCTACCAAATGCTGTTTGAATCTACATGGAGAGGGTCAGCTCATGGGGGCCGCCATGTTAGAAATACATTACCAGCCGAGTATGACTTACTTAAAGGGATAGTTCACCCAAAAATGAAAGTTCTCCCATCATTTGCCATCCCAGATGTGAATGACTTTCTTTCTTCTGCTGAGCATAAACTGAGATTTTTAGAAGAATATCTCAGCTCTGTAGGTCCTCACAATGCAAGGGAATGGTGACCAAAACTTTGGACCTTCAAAATGCACATGAGTATCGAGGTTGTCCATCGATGGTATATGCTCCTGTTGAAGTCATCAGTCTGCATTATTTCAACTTCATTGTTTAAAATCGCATTTAATAGCAGAGTTCCTGGTGAACAACTAACTACACTACCCATGGTCCAGCAGATAAATCAGAGAACTGCAGCCAAGAAAGCCTGCCAAACATGCCCGGAAGCCACCGCACACTCCCATGATGCACTGTGAAGGATGCAAACGAGTCAGTCTCCATTCTCAAACTACTTATATATTTGTATATACTGGAATATTTAGCAATACATAAATTATAGATATTGTTTCTATAATCATCAACCTAAAATTAATAGTTTTATGTATTTCCATATATTTTTATTCCATTACCTAATTCATAGTGCTTCATGGGATTGTAGTTCCTACCCTCATGAAAGATAATAAGTTTTTTTGACTTTCACTAAGTCCAGGACTTCATTCTTCCTGTACTTCAGACCATGCCTCATTCCCAAATTGGCCCTTTACACATCCTGGACATGGGCTGTGGCACATCTGCAGATACTCTCCATGTGCTGTCATGGTCACCTGTGCTGACATCCCGCTGGTGGCAGTGAAACTTCTGGAGGAGCTCACCAATGCTATACCAGCCACAGAATCCATCCTCTGCTCTTGCCTTCATAGAGCTGGATTGCACACAGATAAGGGGACACTTTGGGCCCAGAAGTCTGGACTTGATTTTAGATAAAGGTACCATGGATGCTTTAGTCAGTTCGAAAGAGGGGCAAGTAAAGGCTGGTCAGATAATAAAGCAATGCTTACAGGAACTGAGACCCACAGGCAGTCTCTCACTGTTCTCAGATGAGGACCCTGATGCCAGGCTTGTGTGGCTGGAGAGAGAGGTTAGAGGAACAGATCTGGCAGCTGATGTGAGAGTTCAAGAGGTGGTGGAATTGAGAGGGGTCAGTTATTTTTGCTATCAGATTACTCCTTGTATTGCCCCACATTTAAAAAATATAATATAATGCAAATTCCTTTGCACTTTGAAAGGGACTTCAATCAAGTGATAATATAGTAGGAAAAGGCTGAATCAAGTCAGCACTGAAAATGTAACCTTGAGCTTTGTACACAATATGCAACTGGCCTAATCTTACTTAATTTACTTAGTTTGCATTTGGACTAGCTAACCAAATACAACACACAATTCATTTAGCAAGAAACATTTTTCAGAGTAAAAACAAAAAGTACCAGAAAAATTATGTGGTGCTGATTTTTTTAATGAAAGCAATAAACCATCTGTTGTAGTATCATTCATATCAAGTATTATTGTGACACAATCATTATGAAAATCTAGTAATATTGAATGACTTGCATCTACATGATGGGAGAAAGTTGCCATCTGTTGTTTCTGGCAGGCTATTCTGCCTTACAGGCTCCATTTGGTTAGGATTAGGGCATCTGCAGCCTGCCAGGAACAAATCGTGGCACTTTTGCATAATGGGCGTTCGGCTACATTAAGTAGGAATCTCAGACATTATAAATCATATTTAAAACAACATATAACAATAAAGACACTGCAGAAACATTTAGATGCTAAAAACACATACATACACCCTTAATAACAAAGAGATAAACAGTAAGAAAAAAGCATTATGGACTATAATTTCAACAAGGTGGCATGCAGAACCTGTGCCTTTCAACTTAAAGGGTATAGTCTAATGAACTACGTTTTATATTCTGGCCAAAAACACTTTGATGTCTCAATGGATTGACTGTTTGTTGAAGTGATGTGATCTCTCTTTTTATATGGATAATATAGCCTTCTGTGTCTCTGTTTCATGACCAATGACTGTGGTCATGTACACATAATCATCATCTAACCTGTTTTTGAGGAGTGCGCATGTGCCTGAACAGACCACATACTTTTGGTTGATAAAATTGCATTAGCAAAAATGTCTCATGACAGAGTTTGCCCCAATCATTAGCCTGGGTTAATCATGACGGCAGTGTTGAAAGCCAATTTATTGTATGTGATTATGGATTGATCTTTACCGCATTTAGAGCCGATATGCAAACATGACACTCCAAGAGTGCCAACACAAATATCTCGTGCACATTGAACAAATGAATGGCCACTGTTTGCAGTTAATTTAATCGCAGTATCCATCCGTTTATTTATTAAAGTTGCTTTTCCACAACATTCAAAATAATAGGCGGCAGTCACTGAGTTAGCCCACAAAACATAAAACATATCATTTCTGTGCACAAAGATGTTTTAAAATAAGAATAAATACACAATTCTAGCCGGTGAAAAGATTCAGTGGGTTTTTTGGGAACACTTACAGCCCAATTCTATTAAATTATTGTTTTAGTTTTACTTTTGAAAAAAATGCCGGCAAAATCCCCTGTGTTAAATTAAATAAATTACCAAACGAAAAAAGCATTACATTAAAAAAAAAAAAAAATTACCAAACGAAAAAATATATATATTTTTCTAGACCTATATATAGGTCTATGCATTTTCTTTTCTAAAACTTAAATGAGCTTTACCCTGTTTCTGTAGATGAATAAAGTGGCTGAATGATGTTCTCAGAATGTTCTAGACTTTGTTCAAGACTATCAACTATCAGAACTATTTGTCCAATGCTGAGTTTCAGAAAACGAGCTTTTGAACTTTTTAAAATGTTAAAATATTTTAAATCTAACCCTCTCTAACTCGCATTTACTGCTTCTTCAGAAAATATAAATTTGCATTATGAAGCTAAAATTAATTTTAGATGACAATCAAGTTCAGTTGGTCGTTTAAAGTTGCTGGAGAACCATGCGGGACATAATGATGGCGATGCTTTCGGGAGAAAGTGCCAGCCTGCGATAGGCATCAGGACCAATATTACAGTCCAGGGGCAACTGCTCCCTCTTCATTGCAATTCCTCCCCTTCTGATTGCTTTTATTTGTGAAATTAAAATGATAGTAAACTAGCTAATTTTATATAATTGTCTCAATAATCTCCCCATTTTACCAAAACATCGGAGGAAAAAAATAGCGACATCTGGGAGGCGAATTAGCGATAAACACACATTTCTGAATGAAAACGGCTTCAGGGGAGAATTATTTTGCGCTAAACCAAAACTTATGCGTCAAAGTGGTTTTTTCGGCATGACGTCATCACGCACAACCTTTTTATCGATAAATGTCCATTTGAATGGAAACGGGCAGAAGGCGGCAAATGTCGTAATTTTATTTTTCGCATTTTCACTTTGTCGATAACAAAATAGCGCGAAAGGTGGATGGAAACTAGACTATTCACACCCGTTTACATTTATGAACGTGAGAGAAAATACACTTTTAAGCGGCTCTTCAGCATGAAACCGATCTAACAAACTGCACTGTTAGATCGGCTGCACTGTTAGATCATTTTAATATCCTATATATATATATATATATATATATATATATATATATAGGATATTAAAATGAATAAATGGCTATTGTATTAGTATATATCTATCACCCCTTAATTATTTTAGATAGTTCCTATATATTGCTATTTACACAGGGCAAATATACTATTTATCAAATCTATTTTTATTACGTTCGTATTTTCGTATTCGTATTTTAATGGGGATATCATTTATTCAAATTGATGTGTGTGTGTGTGTATATATATATATATATATATATATATATATATATATATATATACACATACATACACACACACACATGCCATATATATATATATATATATATATATATATATATATATATATACACTCACCTAAAGGATTATTAGGAACACCTGTTCAATTTCTCATTAATGCAATTATCTAATCAACCAATCACATGGCAGTTGCTTCAATGCATTTAGGGGTGTGGTCCTGGTCAAGACAATCTCCTGAACTCCAAACTGAATGTCAGAATGGGAAAGAAAGGTGATTTAAGCAATTTTGAGCGTGGCATGGTTGTTGGTGCCAGACGGGCCGGAGTATTTCACAATCTGCTCAGTTACTGGGATTTTCACGTACAACCATTTCTAGGGTTTACAAAGAATGACATCATGAAAAACATCCAGTATGCGGCAGTCCTGTGGGCGAAAATACCTTGTTGATGCTAGAGGTCAGAGGAGAATGGGCCGACTGATTCAAGCTGATAGAAGAGCAACTTTGACTGAAATAACCACTCGTTACAACCGAGGTATGCAGCAAAGCATTTGTGAAGCCACAACACGCACAACCTTGAGGCGGATGGGCTACAACAGCAGAAGACCCCACCGGGTACCACTCATCTCCACTACAAATAGGAAAAAGAGGCTACAATTTGCAAGAGCTCACCAAAATTGGACAGTTGAAGACTGGAAAAATGTTGCCTGGTCTGATGAGTCTCGATTTCTGTTGAGACATTCAGATGGTAGAGTCAGAATTTGGCGTAAACAGAATGAGAACATGGATCCATCATGCCTTGTTACCACTGTGCAGGCTGGTGGTGGTGGTGTAATGGTGTGGGGGATGTTTTCTTGGCACACTTTAGGCCCCTTAGTGCCAATTGGGCATCGTTTAAATGCCACGACCTACCTGAGCATTGTTTCTGACCATGTCCATCCCTTTATGGCCACCATGTACCCATCCTCTCATGGCTACTTCCAGCAGGATAATGCACCATGTCACAAAGCTTGAATAATTTCAAATTGGTTTCTTGAACATGACAATGAGTTCACTGTACTAAAATGGCCCCCACAGTCACCAGATCTCAACCCAATAGAGCATCTTTGGGATGTGGTGGAACGGGAGCTTCGTGCCCTGGATGTGCATCCCACAAATCTCCATCAACTGCAAGATGCTATCCTATCAATATGGGCCAACATTTCTAAAGAATGCTTTCAGCACCTTGTTGAATCAATGCCACGTAGAATTAAGGCAGTTCTGAAGGCGAAAGGGGGTCAAACACAGTATTAGTATGGTGTTCCTAATAATCCTTTAGGTGAGTGTAGTAATAATATATAAGGATAATGTATCTTATATTAGGACCAATATGGTAATGTTGACCCCTAGATGCACAATGTATTCAAAAAACTAACATGGGTCACATGTAAAACTGTAATTAGCATGTATTAGTATTAGCAATGAGTGTTCTGTTCAATAAACATTGACAATCTTAGCTTGAATGTTGTACAATTATCCATGTGATAGGTTGATTAGATAATTGCATTAATGAGAAATTGAACAGGTGTTCCTAATAATCCTTTAGGTGAGTGTGTGTGTATATATATATATATATATATATATATATATATATATATATATACACACACACACACGCATATATATGCATGTGTGTGTGTATATCTATATACACACACATGCATATATATATATATATACACACATACACATATACACATGCATACATACATATATATACACACACACACACACACACACGCATACATACATATATACACACACACACACGCGCATACATACATTTATACACACACACGCGCATATATATATATATATACATACACACACACACACACACATGCATATATATATATATATATATATATATATATATATATATATATATATATATACACACACACATACACATATACACATGCATACATACACACACACACACACGCACACATACATATACACACACACACACGCATACATACATTTATACACACACGCGCATATATATATATATATATATATATATATATATATATATATATATATATACACACACACACACATGCATATATATATATATATATATATATATAAACACACACACACACATGCATATATATATATACATACACACACACGCATATATATATATATATATATATATATATATATATATATATATATTAGACACACACACACACACACCCCGATACATTAAAACCACCTGCCTAATATTGTGTCGGTCACCCTTGTGCCACCATAACAGTCCCAACCTGCATCTCGGATTAACATTCAGAGGTGATGTTCATTTCACCACAATTGTACAGAGCGGTTATCTGAGTTACTGTAGACTTTGTCAGTTCAAACCAGTCTGGCCATTCTCTGTTGATCTCTCATCCACAAGGCATTTCCATCCACAGAACTGTCGCTCACTGGATGTTTTTTGTTTTTGGCACCATTCCGAGTAAACTCTAGAAACTTATGAAAAATCCAAGTTCAGCAGTTACAGTGCAGTGCATAAAATCATGCAGATACGGGTCAGGAGCTTCAGTTAATGTTCACATCAACCATCAGAAAGGAGGAAAAAATATCAATGAATTGGTGCATGGCATGATTGTGGGTGCCAGATGGGCTGGTTTGTGTATTTCTGTAACTATACATAGATATTTATATTGACAGTTTGATGTAGTTTATATATATATATATTCGTTGTGCAGCATTCCATATCCGCGTGAACACGACCACTGAAGCGGGCTTGATAAAGTCAGGTGAGGGAGCATTTCAATACGGATTCATTCACTCCAAACACTGCACAACATTACAACAAGGTCTTATACGTGAACAGACCAGCACTCAAAAAATGCTTATACTTAAGGCCTGTTTAATTTATACTGCCATTGTGTCCTTTTGGAGCTTGAAAGTTTTGGACCACATTGAAAACCATTGTATGGATATAAATGTCAATTCTCCTTAAAAATATTTTCATTTGTGTTCCACAGAAGAAAAAGTCATGAGTTTGATACGGCATTAGGGTAAATGATGAGAAATGCTGCTCCTTTAAGACTTGACAGTAAATGTCCACTGTTATGATTGGCTCTCTGCTCTTGACTGACCTGCTCTCTCCTCGTCATCTTACGGTTAACCGTTATTGGGCGGGTCAATGGAAGTAATAAGTTTAAGTAGTAGTTGTAGTTGATGTGATGTTGTGAAGGTGGTCAGATGCAAAGGTCTTCCACAGTATGACATCACAATGAGGAGGAAGTAGATAACGATTCCTTTTGGCAGCTTGGCTTCAACAAAAGCTCTTTTTGCAGTGACAAGGAAGTTTTGAGTTCTGAAACTCACAGTATATTTTTATTTTACAATGAACTCTTACATGTGAAAAGATCATGGGAAATGTATTTCTTCATGTCATGACCCCTTTAAAATAAACCTACTGTAATCTTGAAATTGATGATCAGTGACCGTATTCCCAATAAACAACACAGACAAACATACTTCCCACAACAACGATATAATCTGATGTTCCATCTTCACAATGTCACTTTTTATTGTGGTTATCTTATCACAAATTATGAATGGAGTAAACATGAATTATGGGAGGGAACTCAACTCCTTAAAACTACTGTAACATTATAGACATACTGTAGGTATGCCAACAAATTTTCTAACACCAAATCACAAAATCAAGAAAAAGAAAAAAAAAACAACAATGATAAAATAACTTAAAAGTCAAACTACTTGGTAGTACTCATACACTTATGTTCAATGCAAATTTTGAAACAAAAATATTTTCAGTCAAAATGTGTTAACTAATATGCTTAATGCTACCTTAGATGTCTGATAAAAACAAAGAACTTTGCCTGAAATGAGAACAGAAATTTACTTTCCTTTTACTATCTTTAAGTATATGTGAACAGTCAAGTGGAGAGGTAGCAACATCAAACATCAAAAGTGTTAGGCTGTAGCTGTAGAACCTTAGTGAATCTCAAGGGTTGTTCAACCTGTCATTTAGCGACTGAAGCAATCTACCAAATCTTTGGAGTTCCAAGGTCCAGCGTTGTTGGTCAAGAACTGCAGATTAACCAAAGTCTTGGTCTCCTGATACATGTGGGCAGCCATCTAGATTGAAAATAGAACAGATTAGCATATACAACCGCTGATTACAGTGCACACAATAGGTCACGTTCATGTACAGTACATACAGCCTCTGATTTAACAAATGAACTAAAAATTAAGCAAAAATGGCATACTTTAGCATTGCGGTATGTGGTGAATGTCAAAAGGTCCTGATGGCCTGCCAGTGCTGAGACTTTTCTGAAGCAGCTGTACAGAGCTCTTTTACAAAGTCTGCTAGAGCATCCAGGACCACTTACAAATGGAGAACTGAGAGAGAGAATTGAAAGGATGGTGAAAAAACAAAACAAAACAAAAAACTGATTTTGAGAGTACCAAAGCCAATTTATATACCCTTAACATGGCAGCTTAGTTAAAAGCTTCTCAAATGTAGTGTACCGCCTCAAAAAGGCACATTTATTAAAGGTGTTGTAAACATTTTTTTATGGAATGGTATGGAGAGTGTCCTGAGATACCTCAGTGGCAGCACTGCACTGTGTAAACAGTAAAGTGCTTGAAAAAATGCTTTATCGCATTTTAAAGAACAGATGGAAGAAGAGCAGTTGATGCACATGTCTGATGCACTGTTTGTTCATAGACGTGCAGCGGGAGCATGTAAAGTGTCTGCTCGGTGAAGATCATAATGGCACAACCGTATCTTTGGAGGGTGGGGTTTTGGAAAGAGGGCTTTTACTTACAGCACTTCAATGATTAATCACACGACACTGTAGAAGCACCCCAATAACCCTCTGTATAATATCAGATCTATGATCCACCCAAAACAACCTTATTGAACAGCAAATTCCACACTCTACTGGTTGTCATTAGTTAATAGTTTGTATAGCACAACTGACTTGTTGATTGCATAACCAGTGGTGCTATCCAGAATCTCAATACTGGAGTCTCCCAAACACCAGTTGACACTGAGGTCTTTGCAGTAGTCGGTGCTCTCAACAGGCCCGACCCTCTCTCCACTAAGGAAGAAGATTGCAGTGTGTTTGAATGGAGGAGGCAGAGCATCTTTCCAGCCAGTGCCCAGGCGCTTGTTGATGATTTCAGACACTTTCTCTGAGCAGTGCTTGGAATCACCTAGGTAACAAGAAGAAGAAAATTAGCACAGCCATTCTTTTGGCTGTGTGGGTTTATAAACAACAGAAGACATCCCCTACAAATATGAGATACACAGCTGTATATAAATGAACGGCCACCTGCAAATGTGCATAGCTTACCAAGTACAATACTGGTAATGTAGACTGGGCTAATACAATGACTAAGTAGTGCCCCCTGCACTCCAATAACAGTCCAACGAGTGAGTTTGGCACTTTCGGACATGCAACAGATGCGTGCACCCCAAATGCTGGGAAGCAGGAAGGCAGCGCAAATGAGAGAGCCTTTAGAATGGCACTGCAGTTTCAGAGTAGAGTAAGCACTGCCTTGAGACTTCCTGTGAAAGGAAACATAGAGACAGATAATAATTCCAATCTTTGTATGTTCAACAGCTAATAAACACATAATAGACAATATACAGTCAAAATACAATCCATAATATTTTCCTCAACATTGAGTGATTCCATAATTTTTTTTCCTCTACCTGAGCTGGAAAAAATATGCCATTCGTTAAAATAATGTCATTTAATTTAATGTTTCATGAAGCCAGAATGTTCAGCTATTAAACAAAAATTGTTGTGTTTCATATCTGTGAATTATTTGCCATGAAGTAAAAAATCTGGGTAAACATCCTCTAAGTGGCGATTCCATTATGTTTGCCAGGGGTTGTACACTTACAAAAGTATGCACTGAGCTGCTCCTTTGGGTGTTTTATTAGTGTATAGGTGAAGGTAAATGTGTGGTTTGAGCTGAAGCAGTCTTTCAGATGGAAGACTTTCCAGTATGGAGTGCTGCTTCTGCTTTAGATCAGAACTGTAGAACAGCAGAAGCTGCTTGTACAAGTACCTGTCACAAAGTAGGACAACAACAACAAAAAAACTCTTTTTATTTAGGTTAAAACTCCATTTTGAGCCAAGATAATTACATTTGAAGATAACTTTCATAGACATAATTAATACATTTGAACATACCTGCCAAACCAACATGCATTTTGTACATACACTAAAAAAAAAAACGTATAGCATTCTTTAAGAAAGACTTTAAAGGGATAGTAGAAGGCGATATACACAATGAATGTGAATGGCCAAAAACGAAAGTGTAAATTGAGCATGGAGGCTAATTTTTTAAAATAATAATAAAAAAAATACTTAAATATTGATCTTCGATGATTGTTTCTCACCCACACCTATCATATCGCTTCTGAAGTTATGTATTTAACCACCAAACTGGTCTGGATTACATTTATGTGGCCCCTATATGGATTTAGTAGCATCAAATCTTTGGCACCCATTCACTTCCATTGTATGGACCAACAGAGCAGAGAAATTATTAAAAAAAAATCTTCATTTGTGTTTTGCTGAAGAAAGAAAGTCATACACGTCTTGGATGGAGTAAATGATAAGAGAATTTTAGTTTTTTGGGTGAATCAACCTTTTAACATGCATTTTCTGAAGTGATTGCATTTGGTAGAAAATACTTGACTACTCCTAACAGGTAAAACAAAACGTTATATAAATGTGTACAGAGGAAACTAGCAGTACTAGCGTTTACAATAACTCTTTCTTTGTGTTTCTCTCTGTACCTTTTGAGGGCTCTGCGTGCGATGACAATGGCGTGGCAGTCATGGACAAGAGAGCCTGTGTAAGAAAGCCAACCACTACAGCAGCTCTGACCTGTTCCCAGAGCTACCACTTCATACAGCTCACAGCGCTGCCCACCTGTGTCACAAACCTCTGACACACACACACATAAAAAAAGAGCATATTGTTTCTAATACATGTTTAAAAGAATAATTGTATATTAGATAAATTTAATAAATACACCAATGTATTGTCTTCAACCTCTCAGTATTGCACAAACTGCAATTCCAGTTTGTAATAACAATTTTATTTTAAGGACAGAATTAAAATGGAATGAAATTCTAAGAATTTTGCATAACAGCTGTAAATTTAGTTTTTAATAATTAATACAATTAATTAAAATTTTACATTATGGTACGCACAACATATGGAACAGTGGCACATAGGCGAGGGATGAATTTTTGTCAAGGGGTGCTGCAGTTAGTCGGATGATATAAATATCATGCACGTGCATCGAGACCCATGTGTCTCCCTAAGGATCATGTCTATCACCGTACACACAAACACACACAAAACACAATGGAACATTTTCACCAGCAATTAAGTCATTCAAAAAGCCAGCCAATGCATTAGTTACATTCTACCACATTCAAAACTTGTCATCTCAGAGTGAATGAGAAATAACAATAAAACACAATACAGGCCTAATTGTTCAGACAAACTAGCTGTTAAAATGAACTCCTATGCTAAAATTTTAAGCTATAAAAGAAATGTCCAACCTGATCCATTGCTCAGCTGAGGTTTTTCTACTCCTTTTACTTTTTGACCCGCTAATGAGATTGACCGGTGGTTGTCTTGTGATGGACTGAGCACCCCTGCTCTAACCTGTACATTTTTTATCATTATAATTTCAAAGGATGAGCTTACACATGAGTAAAGTACAATATTTTTCTGAAGTCAAAAACTTGAGATTGAGGATGGATTCATTTGTTTTTATTCATATAAACTGTCATATTCCTAGGGATGTGTGATATCTAAGAAATATGTTCACAATATTTTTATTTGCTTGGACTTTAGCTCTGTGGAAATAAAACAAACTAAACTTTGAGCACCTCCTGAGACAGTCTGAGGACATTTGCAGCATTCTCATAGATGACACTATTGCAAACAGTTTTCAGATGACTGGAAAAGCAAAGATGCCGTGCCTTTGCAGTGGCGTGCATTTCAGTTGGGATTTACATAGCTTTCAGGTTAAACCCATACAAATCTGAACTCTGATTTATCACAACATATGATATAAAAATTTATGTCTATGTAAAAATAGTCACCGTGATGAGGAGTACGTGGCCAGGCCGTAATTATCAGCTGATCAGTGGGAGAGCGAGATAAAGGGGAGCCGGAGTCGCCAGTTCCGCGTTTGCTTTGTGTGTTTATTTAGGTTTGTTTTATGTTGAGTTTCTTATTAAACTTTGTTTACCCTTAAGCCGGTGCCCGCCTCCCCTTTGCCCATCATTTACCTGTTAGAATGGTGCCAAAATTAAGGAGGGAGGAGGGATGCGCTGTTGCGGAGTCCTCGCCGCTGCCATCCGCCAAGGGAGCAGCTGCGGCCATCTGCCTGGGGACGGATGGGTCGCTGCCGGAAGAACCGCTGCCTTACACCGTAGATGGGAAGGAGCAGTTCCATCCGCCAGGAGCTAGAGGATTCGCTGCCGTCCACTGGGGGAGGAGCGAGTGGGCGGAGGAGAAGTTGAGGCAACAGTGCATCTGGGAGCTGGCGAGCAGTTTTTTCTCCTTCTCCCCTGAACTGGCGGCTCAAGCCACCCTTTATCTCACTCTCCCTCTGATCAGCCAATTCAGCGGCAGCCGTGCATCATCATGGCCCGGTTATGCCCTCCTCCTCGTCACAGTTACATACTTGCTCAAAATGCCACAACATATAAACAAAATACTAAAAATGCCTGTTGTCCGGGGTAGGGATGCACCGATCCGATACCTGGATTGGTATTGTCTCTGATACTGAAGCTTTTAGACGAGCCCAATCCAAATTCAATACTGTGTGTTAGTCATGTTCGTTAATGTCAAGCTAAAATAAATGACATAAAAGAACCATAAAAACACAATTAAAGTAGATCATATGACTTGTGCATTTTATTCAAAGCCACTTGAAGACGTGTGATAGCTCTGTGAATCACAAAAGGCTGTGTTTAAGAAGTAAATTTATGAAATGCACACGCAGCTCCAGAACTTCAGTGAATGATGCTGCTCTGTTTACAGACACACTCGCGGCTATTTTGAGCCTTCACGCCGTGCACAATATTTGAGAGATTACTCACGAACATCATTTAGATGTTGATGCTCAATAGTTCACTTATCATATGCATTTAGAATGGCTTAGATGTGCTTTTTGTTTTACCAGAATTTGAATAAGAAGCGAATTAAACTCAAACAGACACATACAGGTCTTCCTGGAGAGTTCAGAATGTCAATATAAAAACGAGGGTTTAAAAGTTAAAGGTGCACGAATGAGATATTACAATATATTACTATTATATTATTATTTGTTTACAAATGATAATAATATTTAAGTTGAATAAATTTAAGTTATTCTAAACTGATTATGCAAAAAAAAACAACACTGGTATCGGATCGGGATCAGCCGAAACTGAGATTTCTGATATCGGAATATCCGGGTCCTGGGTAGCTCAGGGAGTATTGACACTGACTACCACCCCAGGAGTCGCAAGTTGGAATCCAGGGTGCGCTGAGTGACCCCAACCAGGTCTCCTAAGCAACCAAATTGGCCCAGTTGCTAGGGAGGGTGGAGTCACATGGGGTAACCTCCTTGTGGTCGTGATTAGGGGTTCTTGCTCTTAACGAGCCACGTGATAAGATAAGCCACGTGGCAACTGTGTTGTACTTCGCCACCCCGATTGAGGTGAGTAACCGCACCACCATGAGGACCTACTAATAGTGGGAATTGGGCATTCCAAATTGGGGAGAAAAGGGGATTAAAAAAATCAAATAAAATAATTTTTTTTTTTTTTTTTTTTAAAGGCTGCTGTAATATATGCATCACATATTTTTCGTAAATTGTTTTATAATTTTAATTTTTTACACTGCTTCAAAAACAAGACCTCTAAGAATACAGCAACAAGCATATTTCATATTTTTATGTAATAAAATATACTCCTGTTAGCCTATTGGATAATTTGCCATCAACTGCTTGGTAAACACTGCAGGTTTCATCAAGGCACGAGCTGCCACATTTAAGAGCAAGTGCTCAAGCGGCTCACTAGCACACCATTTCATGTTTCAAGTCATTTCAAGTTCATTTTGATTTGGACGTGAACAAATGTGCTGTTGTCAGTGTCACTTAGTTGTTTACTGTGCAAATAGTTTCTCCACTTCCAGTAGTTCGTCCCATTCATAGCGATCTGCGGAGACCCACTGCGAGGACGAGAGCAAGAGAGACGGGCATTATTGCATTGATTGATTAACAGCATATTGAACGAATCAGCACTAATAGGATACAATGTCTCCCATCGTGTGATTTTCCACATATATTCGGCAGCTAACCCCTCACCCCCAAACACATTCATGCCACGGTTTAGGAGCTCAATGATATTGCAGTGAATTGAAGGGAGGTTTGAGAGATGCTGCCTCCCTATGAAACTTCATCCGCTGGTGTCGCTGTTTGACAGAGGTACTTTAGAAATATGACTGATATACACATTGTTTGAGCTCACATTTCATCTGTTTTATTTATGTACAGTCATTTATTTTTCTCACCCCAAGGACTCTACTCACTACTGACATGGAGTATTCAAAAAAATAAAACATTAGATGATCCATTTTTTTAAGTATTTAATTTATATAAATTTCGTTACAATTAATAAATGAACATTTATGGTGGATGAACACTTTTCCCAGAATGCTCTAATTTACCCCAGATTCTTCCAATCGGAGCCAAACAACAAGATGTAAACCTTAATAAGAACATCTAAGAAGAACTGCAATACACCGTGATGTGGTCCCATCAAGTCAATCACACTTTCCTGGATATTAGGAGTTAGAACGTAGTGGATCTCACACTCACCTCTCTCCAGTACAAAAGCAGCAAAGCAGCTCTTCGTGCTGTGGTACGCTGGGCATTCCCTGAGCAGCTTGTTAAACCGTTCAGTACACACCGCTGTTACACGATGTTTGTGCCAGTTTGTGAACCTCACTGAAAGAGTGAAGCAAGAGTCAGATATGACTTAACAGAAACATAGGAAATCTAAAAAGGAAAACAGCTTTGAAAATCAACCAAGCAAAATGGTCAGAAACTCGTCAGTATAGCCTACCTCCAGTCGTCTGGTTCTTCCTAAGAGAGCCATCCAGTGTGTTCTCCAGCCCTTCTAAGGTGCTTTCACCTCCCGTTATACTACCCAGGTTCCACACAGAAGCGGACCCAGTGTCAGAGCCCAGGTCTTCCATTTGGGGAGGAGGCTCCAAAGGTAGGACATCTGGGGTCTGGTGCCCCACATCAGAAGATTCCTCAATATCAGCCAAGTCACAGAGCTCTGGACTGGTGGAGTGACTCTCCACTTCAGTACATGGAGAATCATCACACTGACTGTCAGGGGAGCAAGGCCTGAAATTGGTGGAGTGACTCTCCACTTCAGTACATGGAGAATCATCACACTGACTGTCAGGGGAGCAAGGCCTGAAATTGGTGGAGTGACTCTCCACTTCAGTACATGGAGAATCATCACACTGACTGTCAGGGGTGCAAGGCCTGAAATTGGTGGAGTGACTCTCCACTTCAGTACATGGAGAATCATCACACTGACTGTCAGGGGAGCAAGGCCTGAAATTGGTGGAGTGACTCTCAGTGCCAGAGCACAGAGATTCTTCAAATCGACTGTCAGGGGGCTGAGGCCTGAGGCTGGCCCTGTGGATGCCAAGGGTGGGCTCTCGCTCAGAGACAAAGCGCATCATTAGAGTGGCAGCCATTCGTGGAAGCCGTTTCCTGTCTGCGTTTCCGCTGCTGTCTACCATTGTGATCTGCTGTTAAATGTCAGTTAATTAATCTGTGCAGGAAGCAGGTCATATTTGATCATACTAATAATAAATTCCTGTACCGTGTGCCTATAAGGTGCATTAGGTAATTTTTTTTCCTCGTTACATAAGTTTTACACCAAAACAAAATGAAAAGTAATTTCGAAACACACACACATATATATATATATATATATATATATATATATATATATATATATAAAATCATGACCACTCACACGAGATGAAGACTCAAACTTGGCCAGTTTGATTTGGCCCACCTTGCCGTTTTTACCTGTTTCAGTAATGTCACTTATTTCTCGCAGCTGCCATATTTGTGACCATCAACAGGAGGAAACAATAGTGATATATGGAAACACACGAAAAACGATATCAAGAAAACCATAAAAAATTGCCCCAGGAATTCACACAAGTCCCAAGACTTGACATCACAAATATTGCCAAATTGAACTTTCGCAGACATTTAAAGATATTTTATCCACGATTCATCTCGGTATGGCAGCGGGCCTAATGTGTGACCGGCGAGTACAAACGCCCACCGGTATATCCCCTTAAACATCTCTCATTCAGAAGTTACACATGGTTTTGTGTTGTTTACTGGTCTGATTTAGTTACAATATTACAAAATGTGCTGATCCTGTCTGTATTAATGCAAGACCTGCTTTTGTCACATTCCACAGCACAGCACATTGAATGTTTACAGCATTTTGGTCACAAATATGGCGGTGCGGTCAAACAGTGATGTCACATGAAACAGGCCAATATGACAAGAGGGGAAACATTTTAATAAAAATAAAAACTTAATAAAATAAATATAAAATATGCCATTGTCACAGGTCTTCATTGAATTAATTTAGCAGATAGCAAATTAATATATTTGAATATAATACAGTCTGATATAATGCAATGTTTAATTTCAGTCCACAGCCCTCAATCAAGTTTAATTTATGGTTCTTCGTAGAAAAATGTTATGGCACCTCTGCCCTAATCATATTAGTAAACTTATAAAAGCTAGTTAATTTGTACATAGGGAGGGGTCCCCTCACGGGGGCAGCCATTTTAGGATCACATGACTGGCCAAATACTACTGGCTTTATCCCAACAATTGACCTGCTATTGAACATTATCACGCAAGGATTAAATTAATCATGCAAGACTGTGAATAATGATTTTTTTTATAATGGTACCAGTGACTAAAAAACCATTGTGTTTGAATGATGCTGCATCCATGACCCCAGAAGTCAGTGTAAAACCAAGATGACATGCATGAAAAATTATTGAGTGCACCTTTAAATATGACAGGTGTACTACAGTCATTGCCCTTTTAAACTCATAAATTATATATATATATATATATATATATATATATATATATATATATATATATATATATATATATTACATTTCAGTGTTAAATTAGAGTTAGCAAAAAAACAGCAGTCAAAAGCGCCATAAATCTTACTTAGCCTGCACTTATTTTAAATAACACTACATGTAGGCTAGTTTATATGTCGTCAACACTGTTTAACTGTACCTTTGAACTGAATGTGTTTATCAGCACATCCAATAATTTGTAAGTTTGGCAATTCTCCTCTTCAACCTACACCTAATTGAAGCACGCGGTTGCTCGATCAGGTGCTGCTGGGCGGAACTTCACGACACTGCTGTCATGCGAACGCGTAGGACGTGACACGTGTCCAAGTCTTGGCACGTTTTTAAATTCAAACGTTTTGGCGGTAATAACACCAACATCGATTAAATCATAACAGCAAAATCCCAGTTGCACAGTAAAGAAAAGCAAGCACTCCTTTCATACCGCTATACAGAAAAAAGTGAAATACAACAAGAACTGAAGATTAAACACCTTATGAAAATAGCTAAATAGTAAGATGCAATATAGTGGTTCGTTATTAAAATATAAAATAGGCCTACATATTGTGCATAAACTCAGGTCTGTAATATTACGACATTTCATGTGCTGTTAGAACAGTATGTATTGTAATATATATATATATATATATATATATATATATATATATATATATAAGCATAAATGTCAAATAATAAAAATGTACGACACAACCTATTATTTTTGTGTGTTCTTGGTTTAAATCCTCTCGTCAGCAATCACGCGCACCTCACCAGCAGGTGTCACCAGTGTGCAGTGTTTCAAATTATGCACATCACTTCTGTGGCCTCACCCTAACTAAATATTATATACACAGATATATGACAAATGTCATTCGTATCATAAAAATAAATTATTTTATTGTATTTATTTTTTTGCAAAGGTGTGGCTTTGCATCACTCTGGTCAATGTCAGCCTTGTTTCTTTAAAATAACTAAATCAGTTCATTGGAATTGAGTATGTGCATTAAAATACATATTTTAATTATAGTAAATGTATGTTTCCTGTACCATCACAAGAATGATACTGTGGGCAAGTCATTCATCCATTGGTCGACTCTGTTTGTCAATCAACATTTTTAACACTAGGAAGAGGTTCCCATTCTTCTAATCCGCAGGATTGGGCGACTCGATTTTGTCTCCACCCACTCATCCAATCGCTGAGCTTCACGAGCCCAACGCAGCGCAGATGGCGCGAGGTTTATTTTGTATTGTTGGCGGGTGCTAAACTTCTGCCTGTTGAAGTTAACCAGTTTACAGTGCAAATTTACGTTTTCGCTTTAAGTGTTGAAATGGAGGACTTTGGCGTCTATGCAGTATTTGGAGTAGATGAGCCACCACGGCATATTCTGAGGTAATTGATCCTGAAATAAACAAAAATGAGAGCAAATGCATTGGCGCCAGCGACCATGTTTTCACGACTGGCTTTGATCATTTTAACGCTACTTTGGTCAGGATGTTTTGCACATGCTCAAAAGATTCAAATAGCCTCATGAATATGTATATAAGTATTCAAATAGTTACACATTTATTTATTGATTGGATATTTGACTGTTTTCTCCCCAATGCGCTCTAAATCCTCGTGGTGGCGTAGTGACGCGCCTTAATCCAGATGGTGGAAGACAAGTCTCAGTTGCCTCCCTCGTCTGAGACCGTAAATCCGTGCATTTTATCACGTGGCTTGTTGAGCGCGTGACGGAGGCTTCATGCTATTCTCTATTCAAGAGCGAACTATATTAGTAGGTTGACCCAACGTGACTCTACCCACCCTAGCAACCTTGCCAATTGGTTGCTTAGGAGACCTTGCTGGAGTCACTCAGCACTCCCTGGATTTGCTCTTGTGTCACCAGGTGTGTTCGTCAGTGTCTTTACTCACTGAGCTACCCATGCCCCCTAGTTACACATGTGTAATCCGGTGTTTTTGAGTCATGCAAATGTAGACAGTGCAATGCTAGACAGAATTTGTTTAATAAAAAAGTTCACTTGTGCGCTTTATACGGCCTTTCCCGTTGGTAAAGCCTGTTTTAGGTACTTTGCCATGGGACAGGGCCTTAGCTTGTGGGGTAAAATGTGGTAAAGATTCTAGGGGCCCAAAGGTACAGGGGGCCCCACAACAAATTGTAGACTGTATTTTTTTAATAGGAAAGCCCAGAGCAATATAGAGTCAGGGGGCCCAGATTACCTTGCTACGGCCTTAGTACTAGTGCTTTTCGTTGCTTTCGCACCTGAAGAACTTTAGTTCCTCAAAGCTGTTTTAGAGGACATTTGTTTCTCCTATCACCCAATTCCTTGTGTATGTGAGAACACTTGGCAATAAAGCTCATTCTGATTTTTAACTCCTACGCCGGGGTAAATACTGTGATTGGTCAAAAACCTGCATTGTGAAGGGAGAGGAGCTCCACAGCCACCATTAATAAACAAACTTAGTTGCTAGCCTGCTACTCGGAGGATTGTGCTCATTTTACTGTTCCCTTTGACAGAAATGACATATAACAAAGTCCCAAAGAGAATCACCCATTTCACATGAAGTATCACATGCCTGTTACTGTGTGGTTAACTTGCATCGAGATGCTTTCTTTAAGTCAAAGAGTGAGGATTTCAGGACAGTAATGTTGAGTCACAAAAACACTTATTTAAATTGTGTTGATAAATGTGTTTATAGTGCATTTTTTAACATGTTGTTCACTGAGTTCAGCGTGTGCTGTGTGGTTAAAGAGCACATTCACCGCCTCGTCTCTCCTCTCACAACGGCTGCAGAACAGAGCATGGCTCACGAGCCCAGTTTAACCTGTGACATGAATCTGCAGCTGCCTTCGGAGGCTGTATAAGGATGGAGGATGAAATAAGGTGCCTTTAAAATTGTTCAGATGGTTCCATTCATCATAAAACACTGTTGTGGTACCCATTAACTGATTAGGCAGCTGCCTACGTTTTCTGATGCATCCACAGTTTGTATAAACAGCCCTAAAAGTGTAGCTCTGATCCCGGAGTCCTCTATCTGTGGTGTTGATTTTGCTGTCGTTGCTATTGAAACGTGTGTGCAAATAATGTCAGAATTTTTTTTTTCAGAAAATAGATGCCGTCACTACGTTGGTTCCTTTTGTGAGTGCGAATACAACGGGACAATTCTCCTCGGGGTGTTCCGTTCCTCTCTAGAGTTCTCATCTAGAAAGTTACTAAGGGAAAAGTACCAGTACTGTTGGTGGGTCTTATGCGAGGGTGTTGTATTTATAGTAATTTCTCTCTCACAGCTGTCAAGATGGGTTTCACAGGTCAGTTGAGATCCAGCCTTGTGTCCAGCAGATTGTTCTGTTCACCAGAGGAGACTGGGGAAATAGAGACTCTGTTTCAGTGGAACTTGCTGATGAGAGGAACGTCCCGATTATTATGGGAAAACTAACACCGTTCAATAAGTGAGGTTACTGCTTGCACTAAATCTAGAATGAGTTTATTGTAAAGTTTGCACCCCTTACTAATGTTTACCTTGTACTCTTCAGATGTCTGTCATGGGATGCTTGTGAGGATGGTGTCTGGTCCAATGGAGCAACCTTAACAGTCAAACTCATTGGGGTAAGAGATATAGATTAATATTCTTTATATATTGTATATAGAACTTGATGGGTAAATTAAAATGTTAAATTTATGGGTAAATAAAAATAAATGTTTTCTATGAAAGTATGCACATTGCCACTGCTTGACATCTGTCGGTTTGCATCTTTGGATGGCCACCTGCAGCATATCGAAGCGTTATATGTGCGATACCTGTGCCTTGTCATGTCCGCCACTCGCCATGACGCTTCTCGTCAGGTGTGCGACCGGCTAAATTCAGATCAGCTAAAAGACGTAGCACACTATATTCCTGAACAGTCCCAAGAGGTCTGTGCTGTGTCTGGTGGATGTAGCTTGAAAGGTCTTGGAGGAGTTACAGTCAGAAATTTTTGAAGAAACCTTAATATTTGCAGAATAACTGTACGTTGGCATTGTCAAGCCAACATAATTAAGCTCTGTCTTATTGACTGTAACTAATCAAAATGGCAAACTTAAGAATGATAATTTTTTTTCTTCCATAGGGTACTAGTGATTTGTTGGATCCATTGCTGATTCTGTCACAGATGGAATGCACTCCTGAGGTGAGATGTGCCTGTTACACCCATTTTGTCTCGCTTGAGTTGGACTCACTCTTCAGATGTTTGCCGGTGCTTACAGCAGTGTTTTCTATCAATTCGCTCTTAAGTGCAACCCCACAGTCTCGATAACACTCCCAGGCAAGAGGAAGAGGTCATCAGGAGAGGAGGAAGATGAGATGGATGAAGGTCGAGGAAAGGAAAACATTTGCCCTAACGCTGCAGACAAAGCGACACCTCACAGACGGGGAAAGAACAATCCCAGAGGAAGTCAAACACGTCTGTTCTCTCCAAAAGAGGAGCAAGTGGCTGCCTCCGCATCTCAGAGCCATAAAGTTAAAGGCAAGCAGGCCAAAACTTCCTCACAGGCTGGTGAGTGAACGTTGTCTAAGTTACTGTAATTTCACATGTATATGTGGTTATCATTGAAGAGGATGCTTATATAGTTACTCTCTTTAACCCTGTGTCTTTGACAGCGCCTTTAGGCAAGCCATCAGGCCGTTGGGGTCAGACTGTCTGTCCCATTGATCATCAGACAGCCATTTTGATTGGAGGTCAAGGTGCCAAAATGCAGTTCTGCAAAGATCCCATCTGGAAATTGTGCACAGGTAGAAACCTCTCACACTCCGCTCCTGTTGTAATGCTTCACTGTATGGAAAATATGGAGAGACATAACTCTGCTCTTGATGTTCTTTAGA
The DNA here is from genome assembly GCA_032164185.1 of Moxostoma hubbsi. Classification (NCBI taxonomy): domain Eukaryota; kingdom Metazoa; phylum Chordata; class Actinopteri; order Cypriniformes; family Catostomidae; genus Moxostoma; species Moxostoma hubbsi. Next base: position 47,143,158 of record JAVLUX010000002.1, on the reverse strand, counting down.
GGATCTATCCTGGGTACCTGCAGAAACCCTGGCAGAAGGACCCACCCCTGAGGCCCGCATTGGGCACACCGCAACCTATGACCCAGAATCCAAGCGTATTTTTGTTTTTGGTGGCTCAAAGCATAAGAAATGGTTCAATGATGTTCACATCCTAGATACACAAAGCTGGCGCTGGACTTTGGTGGAGGTTAGTTTGAAGTATATTCAAAGCTTAACAATAAACACCTGTCAGTTCTGTTCAGAAGCCTCACAGACCATTTGTGAATAATTGTAGCATGTGACTAGACTCATAATATTTGCTTTTCTTTGTGCTACAGACATCAGATGGTAAATAATACAATTCTTCATGACATCACTTTGCCGTCCATATGTTAGTCTCATCAGTCGATGATTTCAGTATACACTGAAATTAATCTCTTGACTTTCATTTTCCCCTTTAGGCACAGGGTAAGGTGCCTCCGCTGGCCTACCACAGCTGCAGTATGTTCCGGGGAGAGCTCTTTGTGTTTGGGGGAGTGTTTCCTCGCCCCCATCCAGAGCCAGATGGCTGCAGTGACTCCATCTACATCTTTAACCCTGAAATTGCCATCTGGTATCAACCCATTGTCAATGGCGAAAAGCCTGCTCCACGCTCTGGGTATTCCAAGTCACCCTCTTGAAATAAAAGCAGTGCAAACTAATTCAATTGTATTAGCAACATTTTGATATGCATGATAAAGGGGTCATGACATGAGGAATCACATTTTCCTTGATCTTTTAACATATAAGAGGTCATTGTATTGTAAAAACATACTGTAAGTTTCAGAACTCAAAACTTCCTTGTCACTGCAAAAAGAGCATGTTGGCTGCCAAAATGACTCATTCTCTACTTCCTTCACATTGTGATGTCACTCTGTGGAAGACATGTGCATCTCACCGACACAACAACACATCAATGACTGCTTTACCGTTTTACTTACGTAGCCCAGCCCAATAATTACTGTCAAGTCTTAAAGGTAAAGCAGCACTAAAACTGAGCGTTTCTGACAGAGGGTCAGAATGAGGGTGGAAAATGATCATGTTTTAATATATAATATAAAAATATATGACTTTTGTGCAAAAAACTTTACTAATATTATAAGTGAACCTCAAGGAACATATTGAAATAACAAATGCATGTCATGACCCCTTTAATATAAAGTAGGATATGATTGATTATAAGGTTATAATCCTATTTTTTTTGCCGTACAGGTTAATGTATTGTTTTTGACTTGGATTTTAATTATTTTGCGCAGTCACTCAGCATGTGTGATGCAGGGGAGGATTTTCGTGTTTGGAGGATGGGACACCCCTGTCTGCTTCAATGACATGTTCATGCTAGACCTTGGTAAACACTGCAACAATGAATCTTACCAAGTTTTCTTTACTGGTAACACTTTACTATAAGGTTGCATTTGTTAACACTAGTAAATGCATAAGTTATCATGAGCTTAAAATGAACTGAAATATTTTAAACAATTATTTTGTTTTGGTTAAAGGGAAAGTTCACCCACAAATGAAAATTCTCATATCATGTACTTGCCCTCATGCCATCCCAGATGTGTATAACTTTTTTTTGCTGCAGAAAACAAATTTAGATTTTTAGAAGATATTTCATCTTATACAATGTAAGAGAATAGTGACCAGTACACTCTAGGTCCAAATATCACAAAGCCAGTATATAAATAAGTATGAAAGTTATCCAGGGACTCCAGTGGTTAAATCAATGTCTTCTGAAGCTATCCAGACAGTTTTGGGTGAGAAAAGACAAAAACATAACTTTTTATCTCTGTACATCTTGCTGTTGCAGTCTCTAGGCACGATCATATTTCAAGCTTGATTACAAGCTCAGGTTGGTATCTGCTGTCAAGATTTATAGTGATAAAGGAATTACATTTTTGTCTGTTCTCACCCAAAACCAATTGGATTGCTTCAGAAGACATGGATTAAACCACTAGAGTCTTAAGAATTATTTTAATGATGCCTCTGTGAAATTTGGACCTTCAGAGTTCTGGCCATCATTCACATTGTATTGACCTACAGAGCTGAAATATTCTTCTAAAAATCTTTGTGTTCTGCATAAGAAAGTCAGACACATCTGGGTGACTTGATGATGACGACAAGTGAAATTTCTTCTTTTTTTTTACTATTGAGAACTATTTCTTTAATGTTAAGTTATGAAAATACAATTGTTCATTCATTGTTAGTTCATGATGCATTAACTAATGTTATATGCAACTTTTTTTTTTTTTTTTTAAATGTATTGGTATATGTTGAATTTAATGAACAGATGTAAGTAATAGAGCTGTTGGAAAAAATTGTTTCAGCGATGCATCGCGATTCATTCTCAAACGATTCTGAATCGATTCTCAAAAGAATCAGAATCATTTCTGAGTTCAGTTTAAATCACTGCAGAACAGTGGTGCGTGCCAAATACAGATGTGAAAACAAAGATGCGAGTTAAGTGTATACACTAAAGTCAAGTGCACAAACACGACTGTTTTCAGACCAGCTATATCAAACACATGACCATTTGTGCCCGAATGAAACTACAATTCTTTCATAAACCCATGCACATGGCAACGGGAGAGTTTGTTTGTGATAAGAAGCCAACAAACAACATGAAATACGAGCTCGCACCCATAATTGTTTTGATTTGCACATATCGGGGAAAACAAGAAAATCTCGAGAATCGTTTTTTAATCGACTTGTTACCCTTTGAGTTGAATCGTGAGGCCAGTGAAGATTCACACCTCTAGTAAATAAATGCTGTAAAAGTATTGCTCATTGTTAACTTATGTTAAATACCACCTTATTGTAACCTTAAGTGTTACCTCATTGATTCTGCTTCTGGTTGGTTTCTCACTATATGGTGACAATCAGTTATGTGTACTTGTACTAACATCTAAACGGTAATTTGAAGCACACTCTAAGTCACTTAATTTCTGTTGCCTGAGACAAAGTCTACCAGACTTGTGTGTTATAGTGCAGTGGAGTGTCATTTATCAACTGTTCTGCACTTTTTCACCCTGAGATGGCTACACTTTCATTCATTATGTAGCCTGGTATTAGTTTTCTGCATATCTAATGTGTTGTATGATTTGTACTGTTTGCACATTAATTACTGAAGTGATCTAATAGCCAATTATACAGTTAAAACATCACATTGTCACACGTAGGCTTGATGGAGTTTTCTGCCATGAAGACAAGTGGAACAGCCCCCTCTCCCAGAAGGTACTTAAAATGTGACACAGGCATTTAACTCTTGCATTAATCAAAGACAAAAAAATTACAGTTCTGTTCTTTAAAAAGGTGTTCTCAAAACCAAACAAAATGTTACCGCTTTGTACATTTTAATAATAATTTGTGCACCTCATGAGTTTATAATATCACATTTAGAGCTTGACCTTTGAACCTTGCTGTATCACAGCTGGCATGGCTGTGCTGTTCTCTCAGACCACAGTTTCCTGGTCCATGGGGGCTACAATGGGAACAACGCACTGGGTGACGCATTCATCTTCAACACTGGTAAGACATAAAATATTTATATTTTCTGAACTTCATTGCAGTGTTTTATTTATTAATTTTGTATTTTTTTCCCCAGACACTAGTAGCTGGTCTTCTCTGACTCTGCCCCAGCTGAATTCTGTACCCCGAGCTGGACATTCTATCATTACCATGCCAACCACATGCAAAAAGGTACTTCAAAATGTAAAAGTCATGAGTAATCAAATTTTCCTTGATCTTTTGAGAAAAGAGTTTGGTTAACTTGGAAGACTCAACTTCCTTAGTGGAAACAATACCATTTATCGAAAACGGGCTGCAAAAACTATACAAACGGAAACATGAACATATGACAACAGTGACATACATTGTTGCAAAGTTTGATGCTTCAGTATTTGTAATTATTGTTTTCACATGTTTCTATGGATTACTGGAAACCAATGATAAGCATTTCATAAATTTTATAGGCTTTCATTGGCAAAAACATTCAATATATGCAAAGAGTCAATATTTACAGTGTTGACCCTTGTTCTTCATAACCTCTGCAATTCTCCCTGGCATTCTGGATATGGGAGTTGTCTGGCCACGGATCCAAAATTTCAATGTAATGATCTCCGAGCCACTTCATTATCACTCTTGCCTTGTGACATGGTGCTCCATCATGCTGGAAAGTGCACGGATCATCACCAAATTGCTCCTGTATCGTTGGGAGAAGTTGCTCTTGCGGGACGTTTTGATATCATTCTTTATTCATGGCCGTGTTTTTGGGCAGAATTGTGAGAGAGCCCACTCCCTTGGATGAAAAGAAACCCCACACATAGATGGTCTCAGGATGCTTCACTGTTGGCATGACACAGGACTCATGGTAGCGTTCACCTGTTCACGCTTCACTGCAGTTGAACCTCTCTCCTTGAAGTTCTTGATGATCCGGTAAATGGTTCTTTCAGGTGCAATATTCTTTGCAGCAATTTCCTTGCATGTAAGTCAATTTTGATGCAAAGCGATGATTGCTGCACGTCTTTCTTTAGAGGTAACCATTGCTAACAAGAACACAATGATTGAATGATCAGAATGATAGAGTGATTTCACCTGACTAGTACTTGTTCACACTTTCCCAGCTGCTGCTGCTATGATTTGTGAAATGATGTTAGCTGGTCATTCTGTGCCAGGGCCAAAAAACTGTGAAATTTGGGTTTTGTGATTTATATATTTTTTTTTTATAATTTTTTTGACCAAATGAAGCTTTTTACAATTATTTTAAAATGCATATGATCACGCTGCACAATAATCTAGAAACAATGTGAATCAACACCAAAACAACTGAAGCAGAAAACTTTGCGAAACACAATTTATGTGAAACACACCTCATCAGTGGCTATTCTGTGTTCAGAAACTTGGCTCACCCAGTTATGGTGAGGTATAAGCAGGATAATTACTATTGTTCCTAAACACCACAAGAACTAATTATAAGAGTAAAAGATGGAAAAGTCTGAAAAACCATATGATGTTCCTTTCTGTTTCACTATTGCCTCTCCGCATACTCGTCTTATGCACCTTATAAACTAGTGCACAGCCATCTTGAAAATGTTGTCTAGAACTTCCGGTCTAGCGGTTTCTATATATAAATACCTATGGTGTTTATATCAAAGTATAATTAGCTAGTGAAGTGGATTTTGCAGGCTAAAGGTTATTTAAAAGTGTCCAGGTGATGTCATAAAAACATGTACATCTGCTACAAATTGAGCAGAAGTACATTTATAATGATTAAATGCTTGTAAAGTGCTGTGTGTTATAATTGCCTGAATGTGATCAGCCAGGACCAATTTACCGGGTCTGTGGGTGTCAAAACAAAACGACACGAACAAAACGCAAAACACCTCACTAGTATTTTCACGTAGGAAAGGGGTGCTGTAGACTATCACCATCAATCCATTTTGAATGACACTTCAGTACCTTCAATACAAACAAGAATTTTTATGACAAATCTGGAAGAGCGGAGCACGGAAAACGGGTAGGGTTGAAGAAGTTGAATACAGTAATGTGCAAAAATTTTAGACCGTTTTGAAAAACGTATAGTGAAGTTTTAATTTTTTTTTTAAAAGATAATGCCATGAATAATTTATTTTTGGCAATTAACTTCATACAAGTGCAGTTAACATGAAAAACTAAATCAAAGCTGCAGCAGCACAAAAAATGTATAAATTCCAAGGGTAAAAAGAGTGGACAGTTGTCATTAAAAATTTTATTATATAATATATATTATACACATATATACACACACACACACACACACTCTGTCTAAAATATAAATAGCTACAATTGTATATTATAACTCATTGTTTGCATATTTTTTGTTTTAAAGGCATCTAGAGATGAGCAGGAGGACTTTTCAGAGTCTTCCCCACAGACACTGCTGGTTTTTGGTGGAGGTGACAATGAAGGGAGCTTTTTCTCAGACCTTATAACAACACCAGTGAAGGAGCTAAGACTAGACTAAACACTTCCGAGTTGAGTTTTATGCGTAGAAGGCCCTGTGACCACACACTTTTTTTTTACATTACTTTTATGCTGTGCTTTTTATGTGTGAGATGATGCTTGAGTATTTGAATGACCTGAATCTTAAATTCAAATGACCATAGAGACTTTTGTTCAGTTATTTGCATTGTCATCATTTAATTGCATTCGTTTGTACACAAACCATGGGACGTCACTCATATTACAGCTGTGCTAAAATCTTGTGAAATAAGCCCATTATTAAAATGATTAGACAATTAGGAGTAGGCTGTGGTTTAGAGCAAAAGACCCAGGCAGCTTATGAACCCCCCACACTCTCGTTAATTTTTATTTACACTACGAGGGATTCAGATTTGATTTCTGAAAATTATAGGTGTCTTTAGTGTCTTCTTTTTTTTTGTAAATTAAAATGTTATGATTTTAGCTGTAAATATTATCAAAGCTGTTGACAAATATTTCTTGAATGAATAAACTGCCTCATTTCAAGCATACTTCAGTTTTATTTATCATGAGCATATATATATATATATATATATATATATATATATATATATATATATATATATATATATTAGTGTGAGTCATATTATTTCGTGTGTGTAGAGTGCCAGGTTTGAAAGAAAGCAAGAAAAAATGTTGACGGGCGCCACGACCACTTGATGTCACCCGACGTTAAAAGTCCACAGCCACGAATACCGCAGTATACTTGCTTTGACTGACGCCTAGAGGATCCGAGCACGCCCCTCCCCGTCCAGCCCCCTCTGCGCGCTCTGGAGATCGGCCATGTTGCCTCGCTCTCGCGCTGGTTCCGGTATCGGGCATGAGCGTTTGAGGAGCTCGGCCGCAGTACGACACCGATACGCCTCCACTGAAGCCCGTCAGCCCCTTTCACCAAAGCCCTGAGGCAATCATGGATTCTACTACCTGACACTGAATGGTTGTTCTGGATCTTGCTTTCAGGTCAAACACAAAACGTTTGCTTTCACTCAAGCACAGTCTCATTGGGGTCGCGTGAGTGGCGGAAGACGTTTCCACAGATCGTGAGGGGCTTTTGTCGGGATTGAATGTTTTTTTAAATCCAGCTGTCGTCTCCTGGTCCTTCATGCTCATCAGCCTCGGCGTTTTTTTGTTTTGTTTTTTGTCTTGGCGTCTGTGTTCAGTCCAGCGCGGTTTGTTTCGTTTAGCCGAAACTGACGACTGAGGTGTTTTCACCTTTTGACACTGTGTTTTTGATGGTCGGTAAAATTGTAACCGATTCTTTGACCGGCCTAGCACTTCAAATCGCTGTGTACATGCCACGCAGAGACACGCAGTAAACTGTATGATTTGTGTGTTTTTTGGAAACTTAATTTTATTTGCCTTGTTCATGTGGCGGAGAATAAACCAGCAATGAACAATTGAAGTAAGATCCGTGATCCAGTCTCTTATATTCTCCATAAATTCAAGAAACTGTTGTTTATCTGAACTGGAGAGCTAAATACGAGTGTTTCTTCCTCATTTGGACACATGGACTAATGTTGGGCTTCAACTTGTTGATCTCTGTCTGCCTGGCTAGTTCTGGCTAGCTAGCTGTGTTCAGTGGGATCCGCCACTAATATAGTCTCTATCAACCCGCTTATAAATGCTTGTCCACATCTGAAAGCCACATTTCCACGCATATTTCCCTTCTGTTTTGGAGAATCCCCGGGACAAAAAATGTCAAGCCGACCTCAAGGAGTAGCTGTTATAGAGAATTCATCAGGACAGGTGAGATGCACCCACTTTTGCCCAGTTACACGTCTTTTCTTGCATTCGGTTTGACTTCCCTTACTTTGACGTGTTCGTCAGTAAGGATAATACAGGTGAATGCAAAGAAACGAGTTCAGCGAGAGTCGTCTTTGCTCAACATGACTTCCTCAACATGTTAATGGCTTTTCAAGGGTAGATTCGTGTTCCTGACTGCAGATGTCGTAAAATCTATAACCTATAAGTGTTCATTGTAGTATAGAAACACACTTAAGTTTCAGAACTCAAAACTTCCTCATTACAGCAAAGAGAGCTTTTCTTTACACCCCCCCCCCCCCCCCCCCACACACAAAGAATTTTAATAATACAATAATGTTGTACATTTTACCTTTTATATAGCAAAGTTAATAATTAACAGCATAGTCTATGCTAAATGTAAAAAATAAAATAAAACAGCAGTACATTCTGGCCACTTATTTGTAGTTATATCAGGTGTTTTCCTCAAGTGTAATTCTATCAAAATTCATAATATTACAGGTGTTGGAACAATTGACCAATTATGATCAATGGCCTTCAAATCTGACTGACAGACTCAATTGGCAATGTGTCAAACAATGGCTAGAATTATTTCTGTTAATAATATTAAACCGTATTCTGCATTACTTTTTATTAAAAAAAAAATCTGTTTCTCCTGATGACAATGGGATTATTTAACAGCGAGAGCAGGGAGATTTCATAGAAGATTTTAAGAGCGTGCGTCCAGTTTTGTGCAAGAGCGAGGGATTTGCGCTTGTGCAATCGGTACATGGATGCGCTCTCGCATGCACGTGCTCTCGAAATTAACAGTATTGTAGTTATCCTTACAATACAATTTTATTGTATTTATCTTTTGATTTTTACTTGATGAATTTATCCTCATTCTTCGCGCCTCCCCTGGCATACTGTGGCTCTAAACCAAGCTGCCAAAAGGAGTCGTTCTTTACTTCCTCCCCATTGTGATGTCACATGCAGGAAGTCATTTGCATCTGGCCGCCTCCACTACAACACATCAACGCCTACTTAAACTGCTTACTTGCGTAGAGCCGCCCAATAGCGGTTAACAGTAAGATGACAAGGAGAGAGTAAGATGACAAGGAGAGAGCAGGTCAGTCAAGAGCAGAGAGCCAATCATAACAGTGGACATTTACTGTCAAGTCTTAAAGGAGAAGCAGCAGCAGCAAAACGAAGCGTTTCTGACCGACAGTCAGAATGAGGGTGGAAAATGATCATGTTTTACAAATATATGACTGTGCGAAAAACTTTACAATTATTATCCTTCGCAAAACTCAAGGAACATATTCAAATAAGTCATGTGATGACCCCTTTAAACCACTGCTATCTATGGGGAAAATATGTTTTCAGTCAAAATGTAGTTAATTTGCTAGGAAACCACAAAGAAGGCAGGCACAGAGAATAGCTTTATATTTATATAGTCTATCTCTCGGACTCTTGCCCCTCTTATTGTGATAAGGCAAAGATTGCAGTGTGAGCACCAGCGGATGCAAAATTGAGCCATTCAGTGTGAGGAGGACCGATCCAGTGCTCATTAATAACTCATGCCAGTGTGACTAATGCTGACTACTCCGTGCAATACGGAAGCTAGGCAGCACTAAATGTGTGTGTGGCTTAACAAAGAGAAAGGGACTTTATCCCATCTCCCTGGTTGCCCTCAGATCTCTAACCCCTTTATCAGAGTGTGTTTTAGCAAACAAGTGTGAAGGGATGAATCAGTGGTGTTAATCATACTAGTGAGGTTGTGGGTGAGTTTCGGCCTTCTATGTAGGAGGAGAGGTATAAAAATGTGTTATTATTTTGCATTATCCACCACAGGCTTGTTCAGGAGCAGTGAAGGATGCTTTGCATAAAAAATGGGACATGGAACACAGGCTGCATGTATATTTGTGTTCATAAATTGGGCAATGTTTTGCATCTGTGGGAATTTGATCTTTTAATATTCAGTGTGCTATTTAGCAAAGGATAAACACTTGTATTGAAATGTTTGTGTTAGTACATGTGGATGAAACTAGGGGTTTTCCACTGAAGCCAGGTTTAGCCTGCAGGGGACTGTTTAGCTCGGCCCTATCAAATCTCACTCTGCTCACCAGCATTGTGGCATCCATTTCTGAAACGCACAACACCCTGATAATTGTGAACACAGGGTTTCCTTGTCCTCAGTACCTCAGTGTGTCACCTTGCTAGTACTGTGACCTGTCACCACAGGCTAGTATTACAGATCACTGGAATCCCAGCACCCTCAAACACTGATTTAGCGAGAAAGCCCTTCGCCTGTTTCTTATCCTCTGACCCGTAGGTGCTTTTATTTAGATAAATGATCTGGATTAAGAAGTCTCCATGAGGTTCAGGTTAACACAAAATCAAAATTGACCTTATTAACATTCTATATATGGCACATCAAAATGTAGCCTAATAAATTGCTCCGCCTCTGAAAACAACTTTCCTTTTCAGCTGGGCGTAGGCCACAGGGAAAATAATGTTACTCAACAGCCAAAAAGCTATTTAGGCATTGTTTTAGGCTACCATTGTAGGTATTGCTGAAGGTGAACATGACCTTCAACTTCCAGGGTGCTAGTGGTGCCAGGGGAATTGACTATCCATCCATTCAGGCTCACATTCATGTCTTCCTTTAACTTGCCACTGAATGTGGACTTTTCGTGATTTAATCAATTCTTACCTGAATTGTGGATTTTGAAAATTGTGTGTCTTAATTCATGTTGCTATCTCGTCACTAAATAAGGACAACAATAGTCCATTTCATAAAGCATTTAGCTTCCATGCTCATGGCAGTTTTAGTCCTTAATTAGCATTGTGATAGCAACATGCATTAAAAAAAATACTATATACTCATCTACTCGTAGAGCAAACAGATAGAACAGTGCATATGGGACGCTTGATACATTTCTGAAGCAACAACTGATTTTCTATCACCTGTGCAGGTGAGGAGAGTCACTCTCACAGAAGCAGAAATATCTCTCCTGGACCAGCAACTTTTGTTGCCTAAAAACCATTTGTGCTTAAAAATTAAAATGAATTGCATGGCATAGATTAGTTTTAAATAATAAATACTATTAAATGATTTACAATGCTTAAAAATAATAATATCATCAGATTAAGTTATAGTATTCAGTGTGTTTTGATGGAACCAATATTTTTTTGTGTTTTTAAGGTTCTAAAGAAACTGAGATACACTTTTAAACTATAGAAGCATTTACAGTACATCACTATCGTGCTACTTGTTCAATTAGAAAATCATTTTTTTTATATAGATGATTAAGTCTACGAACACACGCAGCTGAATGTGGCCTAAATCAGATTTTTTTTCACTCACGTGTGACGCAGATCTGTTAATTGGATGATCATGTGAACAGCCAAAAGTGCTTTCAATCTGACATTTTCATATCCGATCTGGTCCACATTCATATGTGGAAATCGGATACTTATCTGATTTTTTTCCCCGATGTGTCTTCGGTGTGAACAGCCAGGTCAGATTTAACGCGATACTTGCATTAATCTACACAACATTCGTCATTTGCATGCTTGATTTCCAGCGTATATACTGTACGCATGTTATATTTTAAAACTTAAGTGCGAGTCATATCTGTCTAGTTAATGCATTCAGTTTCTTTTTAAGGAAAGTAAATAAAAGTATTGGCTTCAACAGTTGGGTTCAGCGATTTGTTTGGATTGCACATTAAATATGCGTACGACAAGATGTAGATTTATATAATGGCACTCTTTGGTTGTGTCACTCCCTCAGAAAGCACAGTTTCTGTATTTCTCAAACTGTATCAAAGAATGCAAGCCAGTCAATGGAAATATGAAATGAATAAAAATAACTCTTACCTTACATATATAATACAGTTTTTCCTGCTGTCTTTCAACTTTATGGTGTGTTTCACTCGTGGGTAATATTACCATTGAACTTCGATTATTATTTAAATTCCACTAGGGTTGCGTGGTATACCAGTACTAACGAAATATCATGATACCAAAAAAAAAAAATTAAAACACTATCATTTTGTTGTTAATTTCGGAAACATATTTAATTATACTGCCAATAGCGTAATGTAATGTGAGAGTTTTGAGATTAAATCAAAGTCCATTTGAAAATAGTAATAAAAAAAGCCTCTATATGGCCATGTGTGATCATTAAACAGCAGAAGGATGAGAGGTGCCTCTCTTGTTTCACTTTTAATCAAGTATATCACAATTCCAGTGGGGCAGAAGTTTACTCGTACTAACTGTGCCTTTAAGCAGCTTGGAAAATTCCAGAAAATTATGTCAAGCCTTTAGATAATTGGCCAATTAGCTTCTGGTAGGAGGTGTACAGAAATGGAGGTGTACCTCTGGATGTATTTTAAAGTCTACCTTCATACTCAGTACCTCTTTGCTTAACATCATGGGAAAATGAAAAGAAATCAGCCAAAAAAAGTGGTGCGAAAAGTGCAAATCAATCCCAAAACAACAGCAAAGGACCTTGTGAAGATGCTGGAGGAAACAGGAAGACAAGTATCTATATCCACAGTAACCTATAGATACTTGACATAACCTGAAGGGCTGCTCAGCAAGTAAGAAGCCACTGCTCCAAAACCACCATAAAAAAGTCAGATTATGGTTTGCAAGTGGACATGAGGACAAAGATCTTACTTTTTGGAGACATTTCCTCTGTTCTGACGAAATTAAATGCAAATTTTTGGTAGGGCTGCCCCTGACCAAAAAATGTCCTAGTCGACTAGTAGGCGTTAGATCAAGCCATAAGTCGATTATTCGTTGCATGTTGATATTAAATTACTTGTGAATATATTTTTGGGGGGCATCAGAAAATGGTTGAGTTCCAGGGCTGAGAAAGAATATTATAAGGAACATTGCTAACACTGTTCCACATTACAGAGAAATACTTAACAATGAGCCTTTAAAGTATACATTTTACAAGCGCATGCACGATGCGAGCCACAGTGACACCAGGAAAAGTGGTAATGATTCTGAATGTGTCGGAAAAATCAGCAAGGAGACTGTTTGAACTTCGACAGACGATGATCCCAGGGATCGACGATGCCTTTGACGATGTCAAGACGATATTTGGCTTATTTTCCCATGTATTAAATCATTATTAATATTATTAGGCTATTATTATTATTATTATTATTATCAAAATAACATTAAAATAATTTGCTCGTTGACACAGACACGTGCCAGAAGAAACACTTTATTATATAATTAAGAACAGATGACAGCTGTCTATGTGCATATATGACGCGCTGTTTGTACGGAGGCATGCAGTCTCGTGGAACACGTTAATGTAAAATGTTCTTAGTCTTTGTTTTTTTGCAAGAATAGTATCGTCTATGAGAATGCTGCAAATTACCTCAGACATCTCAGCTCAGGAGGTGCTTTGAGTCTACGAATTTAATTTTCAATTCAAAAGGACTAAAGCAAGAATATTCACGGATCCCTCAGCCCAGGGGTTGCTGATGTAATTGGATATTGCGAAATAGATAGATTTTTTTTTTTGTGACCATCCGACTAATCAAAACTTGGTTGACCAAGACTCTTCTCATCGAATAACATTTGGTTGACTATTAGGGGGCAGCCCTACTTTTTGGCCATAATGACCATCGTAATGTTTGGAGGAAAAAGGGTGAGACTTGCAAGCCAAAGAACACCATCCCAACTGTGAAGCATGCAGGTGGCATGTTGTGGGGGTGCTTTGCTGAAGGAGGGACTGGTGCACTTCACAAAATAGATGACATCATGAGGAAGGAATATTATGTGGATATATTGAAGCAACATCTCAAGACATCAGCCAGGAAGTTAAAGCTTATCTCAAATGGGTCTTCCAAATGGACAATGACCACAAGTATACTTCCAAAGTTGTGGCAAAATGGTTTAAGGGCAATAAAGTCAAGGTATTGGAGTGGCCATCACAAAGCCCTGACCTCAATCTGATAGAGAATTTGTGGGCAGAACTGAAAAAGCATATGCGAGCAAAGAGGCCCACAAACCTGACTCTGTTACACCAGTTCTGTCTGGAGGAATGGGGCAAAATTCCAGCAACTTATTGTGAGAAGCTTGTGGTAGGCTACTCAACTTTTGACCCAAATTAAACAATTTAAAAGTAATGCTACCAAATACTAACAAAGTGTATGTAAACTTCTGAACCACCAGGAATGTGTTGAAAGAAATAAAAGCTGAAATAAATAATTCTCTCTACTATTATTGACATTTCACATTCTTAAAATAAATTAGTGACACTAACTGACCTAAGACAGGAAATGTTTTCAAAGATTAAATGTCAGGAATTGTGAAAAATGTGTTAAATATATTTGGTTAAATATTACACGCCTAATGTATTGATATTTTGGCATTCCTAATAACCACGTCTAATCGCACTAATCGGGTCCATTTACTCATATTAATTTAATTAGTGTATTCGCAAATTGTGTTTCTCTACCCTAATTGATGAATGTGCTTGCATGCACAGCAACGTATTTATCAGCTTGTGTGTGTGTGTTTTTATATATATATATATATATATATATAAAATAAAAATTTAAATGCAGAAAACTGCATTTATATGAGTTGAAATAATCAGATTATTTGCCGGATTTGATGTCAAAATGAAGACAGGCATATTAACAACAACTGCGCATTGGAAAATCCACCAGAAAGGTGTAAAATTGGGGTAATGTGTAAAAGAATAACCATTTTAAGGCATTTACCTTACCTTACACATTGTAGGTTACTTAAGCTTCATCGAGGAATATGAAGCTTAAAATATACACTTAAAAAGATAAAATGTTACAAAGGATGAAAACGTAAAATATTATTTGAAAAATGTATGTTCATAATGTGCCTAGTTGGAATGTCCCCTGTAGAATTAACAGCATTAGTTGGGAGAGAATAGAGTGATGAAAATGAAATATAACCAATATTGAATCAAGAGCTTGTGAATCTGAATCGAGTCAGGAAATCTGTATCAAGAGCCTACAAGATGATGATAACCACATCCCCAGAGTTCCCACAGTGATTTCTATTGCCATTGACATCTGAGTGAAAGCACCACACCTAAGCAAATGAAAGTTTGTTAAAAAAACTAACAAACAGAAGGGTTAGGCCAGATTTACCTGTTGTAAGGAAAATAATTTGAATACTGTCGGAAAGCAGTGCTTTGCGTATACACAGAGTTTGGATGCATTTGGAAATGTGATGTTGAGCGGCTAAGGTATAACCTTATGTGAGACTGTGAACACTGCAGACTATAAACCCTCTTTAGCTCCCTGACCTTCAGTGGCTCGAAAAGGGCTCACATTTACACACGGCTTTGCATTTTTTACAGCACCAAGCATGAAGTCGTCATGTTGAGATCAAGTCCAGAGTCTAAAACACTGTGTGTGCGCATGTGTGTGTGTGAGAACAGGCCTTTCCAGTTGCACTGGGTGTGAAGCTGGCCGAAGGGAGTGCCGTGGCCTTCTCTCTGTTTTTTTAGGAGCTTGACGTCATGTAGGGGTGTGTGTATGTTTGTGCAAGGAAACAACAGATTAGCTAATACTAGTTGTTTCCTACTAATTAATTAGTATCTCAGCACATTTATAGTGTTTATTAGTGATTTCTTTGTGTATGATGTGTGAGTGTTTCACACTTACACATGTTTGAGTCTTTCTCTGCACCATTCAGGTTTCCCTTTGTCTTTAAGTCTGTCTCTCACTCTTTCTCTGTGGATGTTTTTTGGACCCATGGCAGGTAAACAGTCACCAGAAGTGTATTTGTTTGAAATCAAAATCTCTTACACCACACCCTTCAGTTCTCTAGAAAGTGCCTGCTAACATGCAGAGCTTTATTCCCAGAGGAATTACTGCTCATTGAGAGAGAGTGTGTGTGTTAATATCTGGTTTATTTAGTCACTGTTGACAGTTTTCTGTCACAGGACTTGGTGAAGAGAGGGGAGAGGTGTGATGGAGAGAGAGAGAGAGAGAATCCATCTGCTCGTGTTGTGCCCATGGCTTTCACAGTTTGAAAAAGAGGCAGTGTGGATTTTTTTTTTTACACCTACCTGCTTCCCCTGTCCTCCATTCATCTACTTATTGATCGTTTGTCAGTCTAGAAATAAATGTTCAGTTTTTTGCTGCTGTGCCTTTAAGAAATGCCCTCTTTTCATTTGAAATGAGAAACAGAGCTCTGGCTCTGCTGACAGCTTCACACACGGGCTGTGGGTTTGCTGTTGTGACAATACAGCTGTTGAGGTTGTAGTCGAAAAACCTGGAAGAGAATTTGCATTTTTGAGCCATGGGTTCCCTCTGGATTTTTTTATGGGTTTTTATAACGCCACTTCTGAAATTGAGTAAACATTATTTGAAGACAATTGGTTGTTGTGTTCTAGAACTTAAATTACACACATTCACCAAACATTAATTATGAAGCCTCTGTGTTAGAGTAGTAGTAAAGTAGATTGCTAACAACTTACATGCTTGTGGTATTTGTAGTCCTTATCTAGGAACTTGTTTGCAACAGAATTCATGTTTGAGGTGTGACTGTGTGTACTTTATTTAGTAGAACAAAACATACAAGTATGAAGTAATGCAGGGGTCCCCAAACTTTTTGCTGCCTAGGCCTGGTCAGTTTGTTTTGTTTTCAAGGGGGCCGGCGTGAGCACTGTTGCACCAGCAGATGGCCCCAAATTACCGTCTTTTACGATTTGAACGAGGAAAAATCGGTTATTCAAGGAATAGTTCACCCAAAAGTGAAAATTTGCTGATAATTTACTCATCCTCAAGCCATCCGAAATGTATCAGTTTTTTCTTCATCAAAACAGAATTTAAGATCTTTATGATTTCATTTCAGGCCATTTTTTTGATGGTCTAAAATGCATATTTAGAGTGCATAAATAATCCACTCAACTCCAATCGACAGAGTTCTTCTGAACCCAAACGATTGATTATTTTTAGAAACAAAACAATACTTATATAATTTTTAACTACAAATGTTCACTTCTCATGAGAGGGATGAGTTAAGCTCGTTGGTGAAGTCATGCGTCACGTGGAGGAGGCAGGAAGCGCGTCATTGTTTACAAGAGAAACTTGCACAGACCACAGACCTAGTGCCGTTCACATACCAAAACAGTCCAAAACTATTTAAAAATAATATAAAATAAAAAAAAAATCCAAATAATAATATTATTATTAATGCTCTGTTCTGCAGGGCCCTTTCCAGTCATCTCCCGCTGAACACTATTACATATGTGCCCCCCTAAGAATGGCAACAGGGGAGAATACCGCTACTGCCCCTCCGATAATGTGGCGC
Organism: Moxostoma hubbsi; assembly: GCA_032164185.1. NCBI lineage: Eukaryota > Metazoa > Chordata > Actinopteri > Cypriniformes > Catostomidae > Moxostoma > Moxostoma hubbsi. The sequence goes on along the minus strand of JAVLUX010000002.1, from coordinate 47,126,043 downwards.
TGGTTATCATTGATTAAAATTTGCGTCTCCACTATTCTGCTTAGAGACTTCAGTACTTAAGCATCATAAATGTTTCCCCAAATGACCACAAAGCATATCTATCATATTGTGAACTGCTGAGCAAGACAATACTAACCTCAAAAATAATTGAGTTTCAATTAAGCCAGTATGCCATTATAATAAGTTGTTTATCACTTCATTGTATTCATAATTCATCTGGCCAATTTTCTTGTTGAACAAGATTGTCGAATTCCTCTCGTTTAGTTGTTCAGCAGGTCCTCGTTAATGATGACTGATTCATGCATTTTGTTTGTGAACAAGTTTACCAGTACATTCAGTTCTTTCATGAATGAGATGTCTTATCTCGATAAGACTGAAATGACTGACTCGAATTTCAGTAAAGGGGTGTATTCTTTCAGCGGGTGAAACCAATGATGTGCTCCTTAACAGCCTGCACTCCAGTGCTATTGGCTCATGCTGTAGTCAGTCTTACAGGCATGAAAAGCCACCAAAGCAGTCTCACGCTTCCAGTGGGGGCTGGACAAAACGTGTGACAGGCGTGGTTCTGCAGGCAGGTCAAAACATTTTGGAGGACCGTATTCAGTCTGCTGGCCATAGTTCGGGGACCCTTGAATTAATGCTTTCCACAGACATTATTTGACCCATAAATTGAAAAACCTAATTAAAAAAAAACAGGGATTACCCTATTAAGGAACCCATGGCAAATTAGCCTTTTGGGTTTGCCTACAAATTGTCAGCATGGCTGAACAGCTCTATAACGCACTTCAAAAACATCCTCTTGCAAAGCCTGTTTTACATTGTGACTATGGATGGGAATCATAAGGAATTTAATGGTTCCAATTCATCTTAACGATTCTGGTTCCTTAACAGTTCTATTAACGATTTCTATAGGCCCAATACTTTTGAGAAATAAATATTTGGAAAAAATAAATACAGTTTGTTGCCAAATGATGGTCATTCCAAATTCCAAAAGACATGTTTAGACAGATTATTGATTTATTTAATTCCCTAAAAGTACCGGCTCATAAGAGTAATTAGTTCGGCAACCGTACAACATCGGTTGCGTTGCATATTTGCCACTGTAGATTCAAAAGAACCTGCTCATTAAAGTCTGAATAAGAGTGTGTTTTGGATAAGAGTAAGGTCAGTGTTTAGGGTTAATTAATTGTGATAATCTGACAGAAATGATCAGGATCCCTATTAAAAATAAATTTCTGCCATTTGATCCTAACAAAGGGATCTATGGAAGGACATGCAGAGTACAACAAGGAATAGCACAATGTTTTATGAACTTTCACTCATTTCAGTCATCATTAGTTCTTCTGGTGTTTAGGAGTAATAGTAGCTGTCCTAATTCCTCATTACCTCACTGTGATTAGACAGACAAGTTTCTAATCACCCAATTGGCGCCATTGATGTGTAAACGTGGTCATGTGTTGATTCATTCATCTGATGTCAAGAAGTTGCAGAAGTTCTGACAGTCGTGTTTGCTGCTTAGCTTTAATACATGCTCTTTAAACGGCAAACTTTGACTCAAGTAGAGCTGGAACTAACGATTATTTTGATTAGCGACTAATCTTAACGATTATTCAAACGATTATTCGACTGTTTGGTCAATTATTGCAATGATTAATCATTAGCTCTGTTCTCTAAAAGCAAGTCTAAATAGCTTATGTTGCTTCTCGGGTAAATGTATCTTGTTTTAAAAGGCTATTTTTAGATATTTTAAAATATTAAATATTATTTTCAACATTCTCCAAAAACCATTTTTTTCTTCTACAGTATAGCTCCTAGAGTTTTGGATATTATTTTTGGAAAACGAGCCAAAAAAGTCTAATCAAAAAAGTATTTTGTTGCAGTGTATAATAGGCTAAGACTACACTCACCTTTTATGTTCACTTCGATCCATCTTTAACTCACAAAAACAAACTCTTTCTTAATCAAGCTGCGTATCGACGATTTTCTTCACAATAAGACACACACTGAGACACATACAATATATTATGATTCAATAAGTCGCAGGCCATCACGTTATAATCAAGCTGCAGCAAGCGCGTGCCCTCGAGGGACCATCAGCCGGGAACATTTTCAATCTCTCTCCCTTCACGTGACTCATTGAAGTGGCGCTGACCGCACAGAGAGATGGCAGTTTCGGAGTTTGTGACGACCCACTTCCTTATTTTAGCTTTGATAAAGGATGCATTAAAGATATAATGCCCGATTGTTTGCTTTTTAGATGCTCTGAAATGTAAGTTTTGCTTAAGCAGAATGCCAGATCCGGCTCTGCTTTATTTCACGATGACAGTGCTTCCGTATTTACTTATTTTGTATTTTTGCATTATAATTCCCTCATACTTTGCGATCTACATCACCTGAAGCTGTTTGAAAAGTTTAGATCGCATCTAGACATGTTTACTTCCTCTCACGCGCCATCATTAGAGTTTCATATGATCTCATGTATGGTTAAATTACATCAAACGACTATTCGACAACGAAAATTTGTCAAATGTTTTATTGTTGATGTTGTCCATAACGTTGACTAATCGTTTCAGCCCTAGACTCAAGTTAACACCTTTGCATCATAGTCAGGACAATAGCTACATTTACATATACTGTGTTTTATGTGTTTAGCAGTAAAATGTGATTTGAGAGAAAACGAGGGAGAAAGACGGTGTGTGTTTCTGTGTGTAAAAGAAAGGGAGAGAGATGGTGTATGTGTAGGTGGTGAAGTATTTATAGTTCTTCATCGTGACTGTCGCTCTTTGGGTGTGTATGACCGCATCTGTGACTGTGTTGAAAAATAGTTTCTCTCTTTCTAGGCAGAGGTGGTCTTCGCGCTCTGTGCTTGGAATATTGCGCCCAATTTCGCTTTCACCACATCAAGAGAGAGAGAGAGAGAGAGAGAGGCAGAAAAGGAAACTGTCCTTTAGAAAGTAAAGACAAAAAAAGATACCATGAGGGCGAACAGATCTCCATGGCAACGCTGCAATCCCGACCTAGCGACTGACTACTTTTTTAAAGACACGCTGAATTGTGTGCAAGAGTGCAGATGTGTTTGTGAGTTCTTTAAACAGAAGTGCATGCTTTATAGCTGCTTGTGTACTTTATAGGTACTTGTGCATAAGCTTCCTGGTGCCTCTGGATCTCTCCCTCTCAAACTCACAATTTCTTTTAAAGAGACTGTTGAGGAAAGTTTGAAAGGTTAGTGATGACACTCATAACCAAGTTCATAAAAGTCAGGCCCAGTTGTACCATTCTTTGCAGTGTTACTATATGAAGCACTTCAAAGAGCTTCTAGGTCTGATCAGCTGTCCTGAGCCTCCTGCTGAGCTGAACCAGTGTCAGCTAAAAATTAGATCTCAGAGCTGCTCAGAAGGCGGTATTTAAGATCCAACGTTGAAGTGAGCAGGACTCCCAGTAAACCTAAAAAAGATTCAGAGACAGACAGATTTTTGTAGGGAGTACATTATCCTTTCCTCACTGCTGTCTGTGTGTGCTGGAGGGTATAATTAGACGGGGAGATAAATGATGACGCAGAGAGGGAAAGACCTGGAAAAAGGAGGAGGGAGGGAGTTAAAAGTGAGTTTTATTTCACGCATGCTGACCTTCCTTATAGATTATTATTTAATAGTAAGGTGGAAGCCAAAGAACATAGTTACAATTAAAAAAAAAAAAAACTTAAGCCCGTTCCAGATTCTGGCTCTGTTCCAAAACCAAGTGTGCTGACTTGCTGTCTTCTGTCTAAATAGGAAACTACCTTCAAAGGCAGCATCCATACCGAAATGGGATGTAATAAGTGACTGATTTTAAATGCTCTTCCCATGTAATGGAGCAGCTCCATTAACAACCACTCATGCATGCCACACATATTGCATATATATATATTTATTTGGTGGTGTGTCTTTAAAATGTACATCATAGTGTAGTTCATATTGCAGTCAAGTCCAGATGCAGCTGAGGAACGGAATATTAAAATATGAAAAAAAAATAATTATTTTGAAATGCTCATGCTCCATTCTTTCTGCACAGTGGACACATACGAGAATGTCCATGTAACTGAACTGTCTTTGTACAAAGGTACAGAGTCAGTGACATACAGTTAGCACCAAACCAGAAGTGCAAACAGTAATGCAGCATGTAAGGCAAATTGGTAAATGAGGCAAAATTTGACATTAGCATTTTACTTAGCTAACACCTCAATCCTCTAATAAGCACAACAAAAATTTAAAATGTACAACTTTTTTACACATTTTGTAGTTTTGCCCACAAGTATATATTTACATTCATAGTGAAATGCTAACATTGAATTGAAAACGGTTATGAATAGTTCTGTTGTCCCAATCAAATGTCATTATGACATACTGGCAACCAGTAAACACCATGAGAGCAGTACACATAGCAAAGATATGTTCAAAATAAGAGAAGTGTATCTGTTACATGCTCCAAATCCACTTTAGTAAGAAATCATTAATTAGTAACTATGATTTGCTTACTGTTTTAGCGTTTTGTTGTAACACAATTCCCTAATTATTAAGTAACTGCTTGAAAACACGGTGCCGTTATAGATGGTCCACTAACTGTTAGTAGTGGTACCATGACAAGCATATATTTGATTTAAAGGCGTAGTTCACACAAAAACATTTTCACCCTCATACCATACCAGATGTGTATGACTTTCTAGATTTTTAATAGAATATTTCAGCTCTGTAGGTCCTTTTAATGCAAGTGAATGGTGATCCGAAATGTGAAGGTCCAAAAGGGACATAAAGGCATCATAAAAGTAATCCATATGACTCCAGTGGTTTAATCCTTGTCTTCAGAAGTGATATGATCGGTGTGAGTGAGAAACGGATCAATATTTAAGTCCTTTTTACTATTTAAAAATTTTAAAGGTTTTAAGGTTTTTTTCCTGTAAATCTACACTTTCACTTCCACATTCTGGTGTGGAAGTCACATTCACATTCAGCCACCTACTGGTTGTGGCTGGTCAAAGGTGGAGATTGATAGTAAAAAAGGACTTAAATGAAGAATGAAGGTTGTCTCAAAATAGTGCTGGGCTGAGTGACAGATGAGAGATTGAGAGCACCTGGAGTGGAGTGCGTGTGTGTTAGTAAGTGAAACCGAAAGGTTGCGTGATTACTCAAACCGTCTGACTTTCATGACTCATTCAACATCCCGTATACTCAGATTTTTATTTGCATCTTTATTTGTTGTTTAACTGTACAGCGAGTCAGAATTACTAATGATATGCCTCTTGAAAATGGGCACCTAAATTAATATTCTAATATTCATCTGAATTACAGCATGTCAAAAAGTGTAAATTTGCGAACGCTTAATTTTTTGCCAATAACTCGCCCTTCAGTGGCCGCAGTGTCATGCTTCGAGTTGCAGTGTGTGATTTAGTGCGCGCAATCTAGGCATGGTCGGCCGATCACTGATCCCAGATTTAAGGTAAAGATCGGCCCATTTAGATCGGTGGCCGATCGATCGTTGCATACCTAGTCAAAATCAGACAGGGAAAAATGATACAGCTATGTTGACTTTTAATACCGAAACATACTTTACACAAGGATGTGGATTGCTTCTAGCTATGCAAACTCGTTTTCGTGTGTAGTTGCATTTCAGTGTGTGTCATTCTGCTGAACACATATTTTTTAGAAGAATATCTCCGCTCTAAAGGTCCATACAATGCAAGGGAATGGCGGTCAGAACGTTGAAACTCCAAAAAGGACAAAGACGGCATAAAATTAAACCATATGACAGAAACTGATATTATATTTCAATATTCACCTCCCTTCCTAATAGGTGGTGATATGCAAGAATAATGCAAATCGCCAAAAACAAAAGAATGTGAAAGTGGAGATTTACAGTAAAAAAAAAGGACTCAAATATGAAATCTGTTTCTCGCCCACACCTATCATATCGCTTCTGAAGACATGGATTAAAACACTGGAGTCATATGGATTACTTTTATGCTGCCTTTATGTGCTTTTGGAACTTCAAAGTTGTGGTCACCATTCACTTGCAGTGTGAGAACCAACAGAACTTAAATATTTTTCTAAAAATCTAGGTTTGTGTTCTGCAGAAGAAAAAAAAAAATCATTTTTGGGTGACTATCGCTTTAAGATCAACGTTTCCCTCGACCTGTCCACCGTCTTTAACAACATGTTTTGCTGAGCAATCTGTGAAGGATACACCCGGTGCTAATTCAGAATTTTTCCATTCACAAAGAATCCTTCATTTGGATCAGCGTCAGGAGTGTGCCTCTAAATTATGTCTCTAATAGGGTTTGGCCTGGCCGATAGTTGGATCTGATATTCATAATTTTTCTAATGATCTGAATTATTTTGTCTGATTTGATTGCCGATTAAATGAATACATTTTAAAATGCGCTCCGTTGGCTCTGATGCCACCACCTCTCTCTGAAGATTACTGCTTGTAACCGTCAATGACAGTATTATCGGCTTGGTTATGTATCACAAGTAAATGGCCAGTCAACACTGTATCCCATATTCGTGGAGAGGTGGGAAAGAGGGAAGCAGTGAGAGAAAGATATATCACTGAGAGGACAAGCTGTTTTCAAAGGTAAGAATGCAGATATTGAAGTTGCAATAAACATCACAATACTCTATGCCAGCGGTCACAAATTAGCGAACCGCGGTCCGGGTCTGGACTGGTTTCATCGTCTGGTCCAGCCCCCTCTCACTGTTTCTACATTTTAGATTAGCAGCATGACAAAACAACAAAGCTGTGTACACTCCCAAGCTCTCCAGGGTGTAGGTAGCATAGATAATCTTTCAGTGCTATATCTTTAAATATTTTTCACTTTCTCTAAAGAACATGCTCTCCCCAGCCCGTGACATAAGACGCCACACAGTAGAGCTGCAGACGCGGTTATTTTAATGACAAGAGACCGTAGCAGAGAAATAGCGAACAGCAATATAGGTGGGCGTCTTTCGCTAAAATATACTGCAGAAAACGAGAATGAAGCAAAGTGAAACAATCCTCATCTGTTTGATATGACTCTGATGGATGTGCTAAGCAGTGTGTATGACAGGACAATTTATCATGGTTCCAGAGCGCCTTAAGACTATTAACGTTATTAGCTTTTAATCAACATGTTTTGAGCCTATCAATAATAAACAGATATTTTTGTTTTAAGTTTGTGAAATTAATCAGAGTCAGAGATAACATAATCTCTAGCATGGATGGCAACCAAAAAACATTTCCATTATGTGAAAGTCAGCCCATTTATACTTAACTGTAGCAAACAGTATTTGTAAACTGCACAATTTTGATATACATTGTTTATTTTTGGTAGATTTTCAATTTGAGAAAAATATAAATTTGTTAATAGGTAAAATTCATAGAATTGAAACATTCATATATATTTAAAGTTTCAGTTCAAAAGAAATGCTGTTAGGAGCTCCCTGCACTTTATTTTTTGAAAAAAAAAAACAATATTGATATGTTGTTTTCCAGTATTCTTCTAAAGATAATATTGAAATGTTCTGTTTTGCAGTACAGTGAGGAAAATAAGTATTTGAACACCCTGCTATTTTGCAAGTTCTCCCACTTAGAAATCATGGAGGGGTCTGAAATTGCCATCGTAGGTGCATGTCCACTGTGAGAGACATAATCTAAAAAAAAAAATACAGAAATCACAATGTATGATTTTTTAACTATTTATTTGTATGATACAGCTGCAAATAAGTATTTGAACACCTGTCTATCAGCTAGAATTCTGACCCTCAAAGACCTGTTAGTCTGCCTTTAAAATGTCCACCTCCACTCCATTTATTATCCTAAATTAGATGCACCTGTTTGAGGTCGTTAGCTGCATAAAGACACCTGTCCACCCCATACAATCAGTAAGAATCCAACTACTAACATGGCCAAGACCAAAGAGCTGTCCAAAGACACTAGAGACAAAATTGTACACCTCCACAAGGCTGGAAAGGGCTACGGGTAAATTGCCAAGCAGCTTGGTGAAAAAAGGTCCACTGTTGGAGCAATGATTAGAAAATGGAAGAAGCTAAACATGACTGTCAATCTCCCTCGGACTGGGGCTCCATGCAAGATCTCACCTCATGGGGTCTCAATGATCCTAAGAAAGGTGAGAAATCAGCCCAGAACTACACGGGAGGAGCTGGTCAATGACCTGAAAAGAGCTGGGACCACCGTTTCCAAGGTTACTGTTGGTAATACACTAAGACGTCATGGTTTGAAATCATGCATGGCACGGAAGGTTCCCCTGCTTAAACCAGCACATGTCAAGGCCCGTCTTAAGTTTGCCAGTGACCATTTGGATGATCCAGAGGAGTCATGGGAGAAAGTCATGTGGTCAGATGAGACCAAAATAGAACTTTTTGGTCATAATTCCACTAACCGTGTTTGGAGGAAAAAGAATGATGAGTACCATCCCAAGAACACCATCCCTACTGTGAAGCATGGGGATGGTAGCATCATGCTTTGGGGGTGTTTTTCTGCACATGGGACAGGGCGACTGCACTGTATTAGGAGAGGATGACCGGGGCCATGTATTGCGAGATTTTGGGGAACAACCTCCTTCCCTCAGTTAGAGCATTGAAGATGGGTCGAGGCTGGGTCTTCCAACATGACAATGACCCGAAGCACACAGCCAGGATAACCAAGGAGTGGCTCTGTAAGAAGCATATCAAGGTTCTGGCGCGGCCTAGCCAGTCTCCAGACCTAAACCCAATAGAGAATCTTTGGAGGGAGCTCAAACTCCGTGTTTCTCAGCGACAGCCCAGAAACCTGACTGATCTAGAGAAGATCTGTGTGGAGGAGTGGGCCAAAATCCCTCCTGCAGTGTGTGTAAACCTGGTGAAAAACTACAGGAAACGTTTGACCTCTGTAATTGCAAACAAAGGCTACTGTACCAAATATTAACATTGATTTTCTCAGGTGTTCAAATACTTATTTGCAGCTGTATCATACAAATAAATAGTTAAAAAATCATACATTGTGATTTCTGGATTTTTTTTTTTAGATTATGTCTCTCACAGTGGACATGCACCTACGATGACAATTTCAGACCCCTCCATGATTTCTAAGTGGGAGAACTTGCAAAATAGCAGGGTGTTCAAATACTTATTTTCCTCACTGTATTTCATTAAACACATGTTCATTGGAGTTTGTGTTGGTGTAAATGTTGACTAAAATTTTTACTGCAAATTTATGTTGGACCCAAATATTGTTTTTCGTCTCCTTGATTACTAATAATCGTTATCAGTATAGGCCCTGAAAAAAACATATCGGTTGACCCCTATGCCTAAAATATTGCCTAGATAAGCCACTGGCTAAGTTTTTGAACAAAAGCTGGTTGTATCAGATTTCTCAATTTATACTTTAAACCTTGAACAAATGCTTCTTGAAAGTTATGTGTTATTTAAATCATTTACACGTATAATTAGTCAGGTCATCGTTTACCATACCAGCGTAAAAGGAACAGAGCTATTATCTGGTAGGGAGTGTGCTATTGCAAAAGAGATTGTGTCATTGTATAGAAGTGCTTCATTACTGTTTATGAGTGCTGCATTGATATCAGTTCTGCTTTATGTTTGTATCAACACTCCTGGCATGGACACGCATCCTGAAGCTGTGCCAAAGTCTAAAATCGGAGTGCCCGGGCATATCTGCATACATGCTCTCTAATACATTAAGTCCCTGCCCCTCTTTTCATGTCAGTCTCTCCTCTTTCCATGCCCTGAACTTTGCTTCTGCTTTTGGCTCAGTTTACCTGTGAAGGCACACACACCGACTCTGAGAATGCTATATTTCCTGTGAGCCACCTCTCTTTCAAAATTGGCATCTTGTGCAACTGTTAAAGTAATAAAGTTTCTTCAGTTGAAAACATAGCTCTGAGTGACTGTGTTGTGGCATGATGTTAAGCATTACATTTATGGCTTTGAACTTTGATCAATATGTCTTTAAAGAAGGAACTGCCATGAAATAAAGTCCTCCATTATGTGGACTGTGGTTTGCACACCCACCACACTCATTGCACTGCACTGATCATAGAGTTGACAAGGAGAGCGCATCTCTTGATGATTGAGCTTTTTCTTCGATGAGCTTATTGTCGGAATTAAATGGAAAAACTGTTGTTAGAGAACGCTATAATAACACTATAAATACCCTCTCTGAGGCTTGATTAGCCTGATTAGGGGCCGGGTCACGACCCAGCACCGCCCTCTGCCCTGTCACAGGCCTGTTATGTCAAGCAGACTCGGGAAGAGCCCTTCTATCCTGAATTTCGCCATATCCCAACCTTCTTCGTCCTTTGGAATTCCAACAATTTGGACGTTATTCCGCCAGTTACGGTTCTCCAAATCCTCCAGCTTCTCCCAGATGCGTTCCAAATCCACCTGGCTCTAGCGGATTAGCAGCTAATTCTCTCCAATGACTCCAGATTATCGATCCGTTTCTCGACATCCCCTACTCTTGTAGCCACCTCAGTGAATTTAGTCTCCATGGCAGTGATCGATTGACGCATTACAGCAAAATCCTCCAAGTCAGCAACGGTGTCCCAGGGTGCAAATTCCCAATTGGTGCCAAAAGTTTGGAATAATGTACAGATTTTGCTCTAATGTAAAGAAATTGGGACATTTTATTTACCAAAGTGGCATTCAACTAATCACAATGTGTAGTCAGGACATTAATAACATGAAAAATTATTTTAAACTACTTCAAAGAGTTATCATCAAAAAATCCTCCATGTGCAGCAATGACAGCTTTGCAGATCCTTGTCATTCTAGTTGTCAGATTGTCCAGATACTCAGGTGACATTTCATCCCACACTTCCTGTAGCACATGCCATAGATGTGGCTGTCTTGTCGGGCACTTCTCATGCACCTCCAGCTGATCCCACAAAAGCTCAATGGGGTTAACCCTCGGGGGTCTGAGGATGTTTTGGGCCCTGGAGAAGTTTTGACATGCCTTGACATTTGTGTTTTTTCCAGTTGCTTAAAAACACATTAATGGCTAAAGTCTGACAATACTGTATTCAGCACAGGTGTGAACTATCTTGAATATTGACTGTAATTTGCACCTGAGGAGACAAAAGACCCCTCCCATGGGACTATCACTGAGGAATGTGACGGAAAGAGAATGAATGTCAGGAGACTTAATGATTAAAATCAAGGTCTTTACATAAAGACTTTACTTAATTTTAGACCTACACTACAGTTTAAAAGAAGTCTCTTCTGCTCACCAAGACTGCATTTATTTGATCCAAAATACAGTAACAATAGTGATATTGTGAACTAGTTTTACAATTTAAAAGAACAGTTTTCTATTTAAATATATTGTAAAATGCAATTTGTGATCAAAGCTGAATTTTCAGCATCATTACTGCAGTCTTCAGTGTCACATGATCCTTCAGAAATCATTATAAGATGCTGATTTTCTAATATGGGCATATTTAAAGTGTATTTTACTAATTTAACCTGAACACATATTTGCAAGCACAAGCTTTGTTGATGATAATGAGGCAGCATAAACACTAGTTAAAATATAATCTAAACATTCATGTTATTTTATATCATATTACATATCATATTTATATCATCCAGCATACAATTTAAATATCAGCTTTAGCCAAAACAGCATTTAAATGTAACTAAAACTTGCATATTAGGACATATTTCACATTTCACATTTCAATACTCTGAATCCTGGCTGGCAAGTCTAGAAACAGTCCCAATAGTAAAATATGTACATGTTTATATAAAATAGCATGTCAACTAATGTAAACTAAATGACTTGCTCGTCTGAAATTGTATCCTCGGCTGGATCAAGTCTGTCTTCAAAATAACATTCATCGGAGTCCCACTCTTCTGAGGAAAATTGTAACTCTTCGTCACTATACAGGAGTTTCCTCACTTGTGTATCGTGCTGTCTTTCAAATGCTCAGAAAAGTGAATGAACTTTGTTTTTACGGCACAATCGGGGCGTTTACCATTTGCATTGATCGTCTCAGCACAATAACGTATGAATAGCGCCCTCTGCTAGTGGGTGTGATCACATTAGAGATAATTAGCTGAGCCAGGAGAAACTGTACATCACTTTGTTTCATACAGATTACATTGCAGGAGAATATTTGTTTTAAATTTGAATTGTTTTATTTAAAAGTAGAAATTTTCAGCTTTCTTTAGACATGTGTTTCATGTTTGTGTGATAAGTATTCAGAGTTTCAGTTATTTTTGTGACGTGTTTCTGAAATATGCTTGTGAACACAGAGACTGCTGAAAGCTCACCCTTTTTATTTTCTTTATTTTACAAAAGCACAAGGTTTCATTGTTATTATGAGTGTACACAAATAAAAGTAGACCCTTTACAGTGTTTCCCCTAGGTTTACAGCTTTTGGGGGGGGGGGGTGCGGATGTTTGCCCTGTGAGCGTTTAAAAAACGCAAATATTTTGGTCTGGTTTTCATCTGGTTGACGCGACATATTTCCTGCCGTGCGCTTTCTGTCCGCTAGTGCTCATCTGTATGTGACGCAAGTGTTTGTTTGTGTGCGAGTGTGCGCGCGTGCGCACTCATTGGGATAATTGTAAACGCACGAACACAGACAGAAAAGAAATGCCATCGTGGAAATTCTGGCGCTATAAAGAAAGTAAAATCAAATTTACTTGACCTTCAAGGGGGGTGGGGGGGAGCCGTTAGGAGGGCGGGGCGCCCCCCTTATATAATGGTAGGGGAAACACTGCTTTATAGTCTATAATGATGTCTTGCACTTATCTGTATGCTGTATTCCAATTATCTGTTGTCCAATGTCTGTTTCTTTGCTCACTAAACTTTTTTTTTTTTTTTCTGTTCCAAAAGTGGATATTTCTTTGCAATTCTTCCCATAAGTCCTGCACCCCTGAGTCTTCTCTTTACTGTTGTACATGAAACTGGTGTTGAGCAGGTAGAATTCAATGAAGCTGTCACCTGAGGACATGTGAGGTGTCTATTTCTCAAACTAGAGACTCTGATGTACTTATCCTCTTGTTTAGTTGTACATCTGGCCTTCCACATCTCTTTCTATCCTCGTTACAGCCAGTTGTCCTTTGTCTTTGAAGACCGTAGTGTACACATTTTCAAGCATTATATAACCTTCATTCCTCAAAACAATGATTGACTGACGAGTTTCTAGAGAAAGCTGTTTAATTTTTGCTATTTTAGACCGAATATTGATTTTAATACATGCCAGTCTATTGCATACTGTGGCAACTCAAAAACAACCAAATAGCTTTCAGCAGTGTTTGATATAATGGCAAGTGATTTTCTATAGGGCCAAATTAGCAATTTAGTATGATTACTCAAGAATAAGTTGTTGGAGTGATGCTGCTTGGAATGGGGCTTGTCTAGATGTGATCAAAACTTTCAAATAATGATGTGCTGTTTTTTACATCAGTAATGTCTTGACTGTACTTTGTGATCAGCTGAATGTCACTTTGGTGAATTAAAGTACCACTTTCCTTCTGAAATGGCAAATTCTGTACATTATTCCAAACTTTTGGACACCAGTGTATATATTCTGAGTGTTTCCCTCTTGGCTCACCATGAGGGTCATTCACTTGCGGCATACTCATGTCGGTCGCCATCCCTAGGGATTGCGGCATCATGTTTCCTCTCTGGGAAGGTTATGTTGTGTAGTGCGGCGTGACGGGAATCTGATGTGACGCAATGTCAAGTGTACTGAATTGTAAGGGAACATCTCAGTTACGTATGTACGTGCTTAGTGATGCAATGCCTCATTCCTTTGATCTCAGCGAACCAAGGTTGCATGCGTAACTGAGACGTTTTATCTGTATTAGGGCTGCAACTAATGATTATTTTGATAATCGAATAATCTAACGATTATTCGAACGATGGTCTATTCTCTAAAAGCAAGTCTAAATATCTTATATGTTGCTTCTCGGGTAAATGTATCTTGTTTTAAAAGGCAATTTTTAGATATTTTAAAATATTAAATGTTATTTTCAACATTCTCCAATAACCATTTTTTCTTCTGCAGTATAGCTCCTAAAGTAAATGTACATTGAGTTTTAGATATTATTTTTGGAAAACAAGCCAAAAAAGTCATTAAAAATAAAGTGTATAATAGGCTAAGACTACACTCACCTTTTATGTTCACTTCGATCCATCTTTAACTCACAAAAACAAACTCTTTCTTAATCAAGCTGCGTATCGACGATTTTCTTCACAATAAGAGACACACTGAGACACATACAATATATTATGATTCAATAAGTCGCAGGCCATCACGTTATAATCAAGCTGCAGCAAGCGCGTGCCCTCGAGGGACCATCAGCCGGGAACATTTTCAATCTCTCTCCCTTCACGTGACTCATTGAAGTGGCGCTGACCGCACAGAGAGATGGCAGTTTCGGAGTTTGTGACGACCCACTTCCTTATTATTTTAACTTTGATAAAGGATGCATTAAAGAATATAATGCCCGATTGTTTGCTTTTTAGATGCTCTGAAATGTAAGTTTTGCTTAAGCAGAATGCCAGATCCGGCTCTGCTTTATTTCACGATGACAGTGCTTCCGTATTTACTTATTTTGTATTTTTGCATTATAATTCCCTCATACTTTGCGATCTACATCACCTGAAGCTGTTTGAAAAGTTTAGATCGCATCTGGACATGTTTACTTCCTCTCGTGCACCACCATTAGAGTTTCATATGATCTCACGTTACGTTAAATGACATTAAACGAAAATTTGTCGCCAATATTTTTATTGTCGACTAATCGTTTCAGCCCTAATACGTATGTATTTTCCCTGGGTGTTGAACCCATGTCCATGGCATTGCTAGCACCATGCTCTACCAGTTGAACTACATGAACAGGATTGAGAGGATAAAAGAAGAGCACACTGCATAACTGAGCACATCATGTTTGGGGTGTGTGTGCTTTTGGACAGATAGATTTGTCTTAATCTAGATTAATCTAATCCATTCTAATCTGATCCAATCTAATCTAAACGATGTGTTTCTCCTGTGTAATGGAGTAAAGTGGAAAATTGGGGTTTAATATTATTTGGAGTGGAGATTTGTGGTATTTTGTTGGGATTATAGAGCTGTCAGGTGATTCAGAGCAGATCGCGGACAACAGAGAGGTAATTTGAGATTATGAGTTTTCATTCACTAGAACCTTAGGGTTGTTACTGTTATGTGTCCTCTTCTATCCCATCATTTTCGTCCTCAGGGTCATTGCTGTTAAAAGGTTAGTTCACCCAATAATGAAAATTCTGTAGTCATTTACTCATCCTCTGTATCACTTTATGACCTTCTTTCTTCCGTGGAACATGTGGAGACATTTTGAGGAATGCTGATGCTGCTCTTTTTTTCATTTTCTTTTTAAAGTGCAATGAAAGAAAAAAGGGCCTGAGGCTGTTTGCTCAAGAAATGCCAACAAAGCGCTAGAAAAGAATAAGTGAAATCATAAGTGTTCCAAAACATTCTAACAGCTCCTTTTGTGTTCTACAGAAGAACAAAAAAATCATAAGGGTTTGAAACAACATGAGAGTGTGGGCAATGGGGTAGTGGAAAAAATGACCAGGGCATTCTCCAGAATACCTCATTTTAAATTTTGCAGAAGATTTAAAGTCATATGGGTTTGGAACAACATAAGGGTGAGTAAATGGGACAGAATTATAATTTTTAGATGAACTATCCCTTTAAGATTCAGAACTGTCTGGTTGAAGCTTGTTGTGGTGCTCCCCCAGGATTTGAGTCTGGCTCGGGCCATTTGCTCGTACTGTTTTCATCTATTCTACCCATAAATCCATATCCTATTTACACTGTTCAAATGGTGAAAAGAACAAAACTAATACTTAACAATAATTCAATAATAAATCATCATTATGGCATCATATGTTTGTAAGGTGGGGGCTTGGTCAGAGTTTGAGAATAAAGGAACATTGAGAGAGTTTGCCAGTGCTGAGGGAAGTCATAAATTAAAAATTAGGCATGTGATGCTTGACACAGTATTTTTTCTGAGGTCCAAAATATGATGCTCGGTGAGTTTTACTGCGTCTCTTTTTCTCAGCCATTCAGATAAGCTAACTATTATATAAGGTCTAAACTGTAAGCATTATACTATACTATAAGTGTCAGAAATGAACTTTACATTTAAGGGGCAAAATTTGCCTCCTGCATTTGATTCTCAGGGGCATCTTCCACCTTTATTAGGGCAATTTTTTCCTAACTATAATATATATATATATATATATATATATATAAAACGTATGTATGTCATCCTTTTAGGTTAAATACTTCAATGTAATTAGTTAATCAACATTAAAAAGAGATAAAATGCATAACTAGGCCTAGAATAGAATATTAAGAACTTTATCAGATGTTGCAAAGAAATTACGAGGACATATTTTGCCTGAGTGTTTTAAATGATGAGGGCATTTTTTTGTCACTTTCAGTGGCATTTTTTAATTTCGGAATGTTTTTACCCTGATACATAAGATTTATGCAACATTTATACAATATAACACATTGATAGCCTATCCCAGTGTCCCTCTTCTCGTTCTTCCTTGAAGATGGTACAGTTAGCAGATAATGTAATTTTATACATTTAGTTGAAAATGAGGTAGAGATGTACAAAACTACATTTTTTCCAAATTGACTAGTCATGGGTGTAGTTAGAAGTCTGGGGAGGTGCCTCTGGGAAATGTAATTTGTGGAGAGAGTAACAGACAGAGACTGGGGATAGCGTGACAATTGTTTTATTGCACAAAACTAACAAAATTTCTTCCTGTCGAGTGCTCATATAAAATCTTCCTCTGAACTAAAGCCTGTGTTCGGTCAACATGGATCAAAACTCAGTTCCTCTTGTTACATGACAGTAAGTCCATGACAATCCGGGCAATGTAAACCGTTTTCTGCTTGCTTGACCCGCACTAGTCCGTGAGAGGAACTTCAAAGTAAAAGTGCTTTGTGCACGCTATGAGTAGATATCATATTCACTGTGTACTGTATTTGATCTGGTCTTTTGTAAGACTAAAATTACTGAAAATGGATGACTAAACAAAAATCTGAAGAAATGGGTAAATATAGTGCTAATTAGTGTGAATTTTTTTTAAGCATTTGGTGTGTATGTCATTTACTATAATAAATTGTGTGATATATCGGCCACACTTCTCTCTGGATATCGGCATCAGCCATTGAGCTGAAAAGTCAACGGAGTGAGAGGGCACACGGAGGTGTGTGTGTGTGTGTGTGCGCGCGCGCACATTTTTCACACTTATTTTTTTCTGTTTTCACACTATTCTGTAAATTCTGACGGATATTACAAAATTGAATATTTTTCCATCTTAACCATGTGTTGTACACTGGAGCCATTTAGTTTTTTTTTTCCACAGTTGAAGCTGCCTCTAAATCTAAACTAAAATGTAAAAAAAAAAATATCCCACAGTTCTAACAGAAATTATAACTGGAATTATAGTGTTGACACGTTGAAGCTGTGACCACAGAGACTTAAACATTCTTAGTTTAAAATATACAAAAATATCAAACTTACCAGACCATGTGTCCTACTGTTGCATCTAACATGAGCAGGAAGTGGGAAAGGGGTGCTTGGAGTAATTCAATTATCTGATTGTCATTTATTCAATACTATTGAAAAACCTGACGGAGTCTAATTTTATAGGTAGTTTTTGATGGAAAATATAATTTAAAGTTTACTTTGTGTATTGTTTGATATCTTACAGATACATACCTTTCATTTGATATTCATATTTATGAATTTGTTGAATTTTTAAACACTTCTAAGTAGAAGCACAAAATAGAACATGGATTTTATCTAAATCATTAAATTATTTAAAAATATAAGTAAAAAATGCCCTGAGTATACACATTTCCTATAAATTGTACTTTTCCAGTATTTTTATTATTATGAATAACTTGATTTTTAACAAAGATGTTTGTATGTAAGAGATGTTTTGTCCCTTATCTCAAGAATCAGTGATAAATCACACCCTAACTTAAGCGTCAAACTCGTTTGCTATTACAAGCCTTCTAATTCCTGTATCCTCTCTCTTTCAGACCCACTCTGTTGCCAAAGGAGGAGAGCGTAGCAGTGTTTCACGTGTCCGGAGTTTGGTTGCGTCGACGACGGAAGAGCAGCCCCACATAGGGAACTACCGACTGCTAAAGACCATTGGCAAAGGCAACTTTGCCAAGGTTAAACTGGCCCGACATGTCCTCACTGGAAAAGAGGTAACTAGACTCCTTGTGTCTCTCATTTCCCCTGTCTATCCACATGTGGCAGGGTGAGCAAGAGACAGACACAGTGGGTGTGGCGTCAAGCCTCGAAGAGGTATTTATTTAAAATAATAATAAACCTAAAATGTTAATAAAAAGGGGAATAAAGTGTCCATGGGGAATTAATGTTCATAATAAAAGGGAATCTGCTGTCCTCGCGTTGAAGGGGGCTTTGTGAAGGAAGGGGTTGTGCCCAGACTAATGGGCCAGGACTTGAGTGTCCTGGATCAGATGGCCGCATGTGCTCCCTTCCGTGGTCTGTGGCATGTAGGGTGGCCTGTCTTCCCAGGCATCTCAACGAGTGTGAGGGTAAGTGGCCCAGCATCCATGCCCCCATCAGCCATGGTGTGTGGTCCCAATTCCCCAGCGTTGAATCTAATTTGCGCCAGTTGGCCGAGGGTGCAGGTCCGCACGCATCTAATTCAGCCAGTACCCCTCCCTGCTTTGCTCTGCTCTTGGACAAGCAAGGATGCCAGTGCGTGCACACATGGAGAATTGAAGCTGACTCCGCAAGAAGAGGTGCACTATGCGTTTATTTGGCAGTGGTGACAAGGCTAAACACACATCTGGTCTTTACTCACTTATTTTCTCATGGTTGTATCACTAGGCCTTGTTGGTGATGTTCCTCATTGGTATATGGCGTTTGTATTGTGCCTTGTTCTGAAACATTGTGATTTGACTAGCCAGACTATCCACCTTTTTCCTGGAGGTCTTACTGTTGAAATGAATGTGAGCCGGAAATCGTTTTAGACCCTGTTTACAGCTGCTAATAAGACTCGTTTCGGACGATCCTATTGCAAATAGTCAGTGTTAAATATAGATATAAACGGGGTGCAAAATGCTTTGTGATTGGATCACAAAAAACATACAGAGGTAGTGAAAAACCACATTGCATTTGAGGTTTAAAACGTGGTACTGATGAATCAATGATGGCAGCTAAGCACCACCTCATGTGTCAATCACCCGCTGAACAAATGTTTAAACTTGTGTGGATTTAAAAGGAAATAACCATCCGATCGAAAAACCTGAAAAAGAGATTACATAACCGAAGATGAGAACTTCATGGCTCTTCATCAGTGTGTCTGTCTGATTTGAACATGCAGGGTGACAAGATGACAAGCATGAACTGACACACTCCACTAAAACAACAGATAATTTTGCTCGAAATGTTGCGTTTGTGCTTCAAATAAGTCTCAACCTCATCTGGGAGAAACAGCGAGACGATTTTGTTTGCACTTTTTCTTTTTAAGACTTTTTTGCAGTTTATTATCGTTCAATAACACACTGGGATAGTGATTGATTTATGTCATCATTAAATCATACATGCTCTCCTCAAAATCCCAACACTTCAACGAAAGAATAAATGGACAACAACTGTGTGTACTTGACAATAGAAGTAACACCCACATTTTGCATCACGGGATGTAGCATCACAGGATGTAGGAAAAATGGAGATGATATATCCAAAAATCACAGGACACCAACACTGTTTGCGTTCATAGTTTTTTTTCTAGTCTTGCCCAGGGGTTTTAATTTTATTTATTTATTTATTTTTTGACACATTGATGTTTTTGTTCTTAACAGCAAAAATGCTTTTAAAAATTTAATATTTTATGATGCAGTCGTGTGTCTGTGAGAAGTATTTATGTGTGTTTCAATGGTTTTGTTTCTTTGGTCACAGGTAGCAGTGAAAATCATAGACAAGACACAACTCAACTCTTCTAGTCTTCAAAAAGTGAGTCTGCATTAAACTCCTTTCTTTATCTATATATCTCTGTCTCAAGAGAAGGCATAGATGGAGTAATTACAGGAAGAGAGGCTGAAGGATTTCCTCTCATGTGGGATGAATGGGTCCTGCTTTACCCCCACACACATTTATTCTCTCTCGCATGCAGACTTGCACTTGTCATGTAACATTAAACAGTTAACAGTCAGCAGAACTTTGTGCTATAACTACTGAACAATCCTGGAGGCATTAAAGAAATTGCATTAATGTGTTGCTGCTGTTGGTAAAAATGTTATTTAATGTACAGAATGTCTGGTAAAATGTAAATATATAATCCCTGGTTGTTGCATTATATCAGTATTTGTGAAGGTACAATTTCTACATGTTTTAAGTATTACGCAAGTACAAATTAGTTGTGTAATTAATAGTGCGTTTCCACCTTATGTAGCGGTGTAAATTTTACAAACTTTTTTATATTTGCAAATGTTTTAATTGTTTAGTGCAAATTTATAACATTGTAATTTGTATTATGTGACCCTGGATTTAGTTTTAAAAAACGAGTTACCAAGCTGCGATGAGGCTTCTAATACAGCTGCTGAGAGAGTGACATCTTCTCTCTTATAGTTGTAATCCATCACACTATTTTATACTTCATTTGAAAAGTTGTGGAAATATAATAGTGCTGTTTTTCTTTTGATGTTGGAGCTAATGTGTAAGCAAAAATATATTTGCCGTGGTCTCCCATTCACTCCTATTCACCACTATTGAGGTGTACTTTGCAATCCTTTACTTCTGCGTTCCAAAACCAGGAAATGTGAAAAGGGTCCATTGGATAAGGCAGAAGTGGACTAACTAGTTTATACATTCTTTGTTTTACATCACAAAACATTGCCATAGCACTGCATCAAAACAGTCAGCTGTGATGGTAATGGCTTTATGCTGATTTTATTGTATATTCTGATTATTTCAATGTCTGTAACATAAAAATTAAGATATTGTGATGTTAAAGACTATTTGAGCAGCTAATTTCTTATTACAACCACTTTAGTCCCTGTCTGCTGGTAAATCGCTGCATAAATGCAGATCACACTGGTTTGATCGTACACCTCAGAACCCAGCTTAGTGTAATCATACCGGTTTGATTGTACACCCCTGAGCCCATCTTAGTGTAATCACACCGGTTTGGTTGTACGCCCCTGAGCCCAGCTTAGTGTAATCACACCGGTTTGATTGTACACCCCTGAGCCCAGCTTAGTGTAATCACACCGGTTTGATTGTACACCCCTGAGCCCAGCTTAGTGTAATCACACCGGTTTGATTGTACACCCCTGAGCCCAGCTTAGTGTAATCACAACGGTTTGATTGTACGCCCCTGAGCCCAGCTTAATGTAATCACACCGGTTTGATTGTACGTCCCTGAGCCCAGCTTAGTGTAATCACACTGGTTTGATTGTATGTGTGAAGGGGTTAATTCATATTTTCATTCTGGCTTTAATGCATATTGTGGTTGTCTTTTCAATACAATTGGAAACATTTATGGTGATTTACTTTAAAGCTTGAAAAAGGATGTGAAAGTATCAAAAAAGTAGTCCATGCGACTGTCCTATTCCAAGTCCTCTGAAGGCATATAATAGGTTTTGTTGAGAAACAACCTGGAATTTAAGTCATTTTTCAGTGAAAATCATGATGTATCTGTATATTGCATGTTCATGAACTTTCTGAGAAGCTCATTCATGGCTTTTCATTTTTGGGTGAACCCAATTTAATCTATGGAGATGCTCAGGTTAGCTTTCCCTGGTTATGGCTAGTGATCTTCTCAAACCTCTTTTGCTCTCCTTGTTTTCTCAGCTTTTACGAGAAGTGAGAATCATGAAGCTTCTGAATCACCCAAACATCGGTGAGTAACTCCAGAGGATCACCAGAACAAGTTTAACAGACCGCATTACAATTTGTAGAATTATTTCAGTATTGTAATTTAGCATTAGTGCTATTTTTGTTATTGAAAATGAAAACATTTCCACTTAAGGAATCAAATAAATGAGCTGGGGGGGATCTCATATTTAACTAAAACAGTCAAATACTGGAAACTAATTAAACAAAAATAAATTGAAATGACAAATTGAAGAAAAAGAAAGAAATAGAAATAAAAAAACTTCACATAGTTTTTAAAAACTAAATTAAAAACTATTTGAACCCTGCTCAGCATCTGACGTGAATCATCGGTATTGACCAATCCGAGATAAGAACGGTCTGCTGAAATTATTGATATAAGCATTCCTAAGGCTTTGATGTCATAGATGCGGAGGAGGAAATTCATGTTTGATATGTGCTGATATGCCCTCACTCAAACAACTTGTGCATTACTAAGATACTGCTGATTTATTGAACTGTAAGTTTAAGCGTGTTTGTGTTTGCCTGTGCTGTCTCTGTGGTCTTGATGGAAACACTAGCTCATTAGCGCTCAGCTTGTGCTCATAAATATCAAAGCGCAGAGCTGAAATATGAAAGGAGAGACCTGCCCCCTTTGAGGATACAGCACAAGAGAGAGAGGAGAGAAGGAATCGGTCCTGATTCAGAGCCTTTGCTCTCTCTTTTCAATGGCCGAGTGCGGTTATGCTGGTATCACATCACACAGTCACAACTGATTGATCTGAAACACTCCTTGAGCTTTCAATGATGACACACAAAGTAGGCATTATGTATTTTATTCAATGCAACAATGTCAAACAGTAGTGGCCTGTGTGGTTGAATAGAATGGCTCTGAGATTTAAAACCCAACTCCTGAAACCTGTTCGTTTTTCTAATTGTACTTTACTAATTCCTTTTTTCTTTATTGAATGTTGTTTTAGTTTTGGTATGTATATTTAATATCCTTTCTATAGGGTTTTTTTTTCTCTCATTGGTGCTTTATGGGTTTTGGTGTTGCAATTATGAGACTTTTTATGAGAAAAAATTCTTGTCACTCCTGCTAGCTCAAGAAACTAATTTGAATGCTGTTTAAAAATTTTATATTTAGCAATAAACTTAATACTTATAATCATCTTAGCCGCACAAGACTGAAAAGGCATTGCAAACCCTGAAGCGCATCCCGTGGAAAGAGATCTTTTTTCTATCTTTCATTCATAGCTCATGCAGTATTTTCTCATGAGGTACTAATGCTGTTCTTCAGGGTTGTACATATGCTAAATCATTAAAAGATTCTGTCCAGTTTTTCTCTCAACCTCTTAAACTTTGGGGTCCTGAATGAATTTTTTTGAATGGTGGTTCTTTGCAGTACAACATTTCGATCTCCATTTGAAATGGGTAAAGAGATCCGTTGTTTTGTTTTAAATGTGTGCAAAAAAAAACATTCACACAGAGTCTGATTTTCAAAAGTGAAAATTGCTAGTGCTAGGTAAAAAAAAAAAATCAGATTTAGTGCTTTAAACGATCCTGATACTGATTCTTAAAATCACAAGATTGATCTTTTTTTACTCTATGCAAGGGATTACGTTGATTGCAATCTTTTTAACAGGGCAGTGGGAAAAGAAAGTATTGAGAGAATCTACACAAATGACAAGACTCTTAAATATCACTTATTTTCTAATTTCGGTACATGTGACTGACAGGTTGATTATGTGTGCAACTGTGCATGCTTTGTTCGCATGTGCTCTGAGAGTGCTCGCAGAGGTGTCCTAATGCGGATACATGTCTTAATAGTAAAATAAAAACCCTTTAAAAGGGGTCATGACGTGAGAAATCAAATTTCCTTGATCTTTTTACATATAAGAGGTCATTGTACTTTAAAAACATACTGTAAGTTTCACAACTCAACTACCTCCTCACTCACTGCAAAAAAGAGTATTTGTTGAAACCAAGCTGCCAAAACGACTCGTTCTTTACTTCCCCACCTCCACTACAACACATCAATGCCTACGTAACCTTATTACTTCCATAGCCCCACTCAATAGCGGTGAGCAATGAGATGAAGAGGAGAGAGCAGGTCAGTCAATAGCAGAGAGCCAATCATAACAGTGGGTGTATACTGTTTAGTCTTAAGCCTCGTTCACACCGTCAGCGTCATCATCCCATTCATTTTCAATGAGAGCACAGCTACTTCTGGTGACACGAGCTGTCGTGACCGTTGGCGACAGAGATCGCTGTGGGAAGGGACAAGACAAGTTGAGAAAATTTCAGCTTTATTCAAATGACGAGCGACATTCGTGAGCGACTACCAATGAGATGGAAGACAGTGGAGCGCACGTCATCTGTCTCCAGGCAGGGTGAGCGTGAGATACAGAAGGCGACTCGAGTGCAGGCAAGTTACAAGCTTCTGTGAGCGATTTGTCTGTAACCAAATCCATGGGTATGGCCTAATAAAATGATGCGTGGAAAAGCGTGTTGGCATTCTAAGTGAGTTTGATTCATATATTGATATAACGCTCATCTTGTTTAATGATATGATACATTGAGCACTGCGGCATGTTATATAAAACACTCTCCCCTGCAGAATGTGCATTTTAGAAACAAAAGACCTGATTCCTTGTCAAATTAGAATGAGATCTTATTTTTATCAGCAGTATCATCTGTAATCAGCATTTCAAACGCTACTATGGCCAGTTGTGCAGTCCACCAATAACATTAGAGCGGCGGCAGCATCAGGAATGCCCACCAGTGACACCGATCGCAAAGTCTAGCAACATGCCGCCCGCGGTGTGAATGGTGCTTTAAAGGTGAAGCAGCAACCAAACTGAGCATTTCTGACAGAGGATCAGAGTGAGGGAGAAAAATGTTTTATTAATATTACAAGTGAAACTCAAGTAACATATTCAAATAATAAAAAGGCATGTAATGTCGCATTTAAAATTCTGTGAAAATATCTGTCCTGGAGAGGTATTAATGTAAACACAGTCTAAAGTGAAAAGCGGGACAAAAGCAGATTTGTATCAAAATATCGGACTTGAGGTGTAAATGCAGCCTATAGACTTGCTGCTGTCTAGTGTGTGGTTTATATTAATCAAACTATAATAAGACCATTTGAAAACCACTCACTGCTTTTGGCTGGATAGCTTTTACTAGAATGCTTGAAATTGCTATTTAAAACTAAAGCACTGTTATGTTCATTTTATCTTTTGTTCTTCGGTACAGACTGTTTACTTGTCTTGAATAATTACGTGATGACTTGAAACAATGTTCATATGAAAGCAAAATTATATTATAACTGAAATATACAAATTATACTGAATTGAATTGGAATCTAATCAGAGTCCAAATGAGAGCTTGTGAATCAGAATCAACCCAAATCTGGAAATCTGTATCGATACCCAGACCTAAAATTTGCACTTCTGAAGTGTATTTTGGCTAACCCAAACAATAGAAAAGTGAAAAGACTGATCATTGCAGTGCAACATTTCAGACTCCGTGTGAAGGAGTTCATAGTATGTGCCAAAAATTTCAGACAAGGTGTAAACAGGTCTTGAGTTGTATATGTTTTGATCTGTGATGATTTCTCTCTTCTTCAGTGAAGTTATTTGAGGTGATTGAAACTGAGAAGACTCTGTATTTAGTCATGGAATACGCCAGTGGAGGTGAGTGAGCTTAAGGAATAGAACATTCAGCTGTCAGTCACGTCAAACTATAATTCTTTCACAGCACATTTGCATTGGAATAATCTCATTCTCTTATCATCTTTTTCTCCTTTATTCTGTCTCTTCTTATTCCTGTACTACCTCTTTTTTTTGTTTGTTTTTTGCCTTCTTTTTCATTTTCTACCCTATTGCTGTGTTCCCCTCTTTCATTTCCTAGGCGAGGTTTTTGATTACCTTGTTGCTCATGGAAGGATGAAAGAAAAGGAAGCGCGTGCCAAATTTAGACAGGTCAGTGCGAGTACAAGTGTGTGAGTCAAACTCTCACATGTACAGTATGCATGTCAGTACATTTGTATATCTCTCTTTTTGTATATATGTGACAAGTGGTCTTATGGTTCCCTCTGCTAGTAGAAGTGTGCGTGTGTGTGCGCACTTCAACTCTGGTGTGAATGTGTGTGTATATTACAGCTTAATTACTGATAAAAGAGCTCAATTTAAAAAAGCAGCTCCCATGAGCAACCAGAATGACACTATCACATACTTTATAAAAACCATACCTTCTCTCTTTATCTGTATAGATTGTCTCAGCTGTGCAGTATTGCCATCAGAAGTGCATTGTACACAGAGATCTCAAGGTAAGAATGTGTGTAGGATAGAGATCAACCAATTTTTTTTTAAGGACCAATAGCAATTATCTTTAGTTAAAGTGTCCAATAACCGATATACAGAATTGATTTTTTTTTATTATTGTTTTTTTTCTGCTTTTTGATAAATATGTAACATTTTGAGCAATTAAGCTTTTCCTCAAACCTAATATACTGTTAAATAATCAGCGTCTTTAATAGTATAAGAAACAAAGTTATTCAGGGTAGCTTAAGTTGTGCCATTTCTTTATTTGCTGTACATTTTTACATTACTTTTGTGTGTTATTTTTGGATCCTGCTCCAACATTTATATGCTTTTGGATGTGTGCCATTTGTCATATTTTTATGTCTGCTTTTTGACACAATAACTTAATAATCAAGAACTCAATAAGAAGAGCTTTTCTATTTATGACAGTACATCAAACGTTTCACATGTAAATGCTACACATTTTTCCATGAGGAATGAATGATGGTCTAATGCCATTGTTGTGAGTAATTCTTTAGGAGCCCACCAAATGGTGTCATTTATCTGTAAACTCGACCCAAAATAAAGAATGATAAAATATTAATTAGAAAAAATGTGAGGATCATTAAAAAATATTGGTGAAGCCAAATATCTATACACTTAGGGGCTTCTGTTTACACATGAACATGACCAGAACAGGAAGATCTCCATTAAGATCATCCCTCAGTTGTGCTTTAATACCTTGTATGTTCCCGTCATCAAAGTCCATTACAGAGGTTCAGGTGAGGGAGTTAATCCTCTATTAAAACAGACATGCACAGCAGCACACAATGTACTCTGAACCCTGGATCAGCTGACCTCAGTTCCGCTCCTTATTAAGATGAAAGAATCCCCCACCCCCTCCCTTGGTACAAACTGTTCCCATGACAATACTCTGCCCACATAACTCATGTTGCCTTGTTGGTCCAAAGTAACCGTCATCACTCTTGAACTTTGGTGTTAGTCACTGTCTCCATGGTAGCATGACTTGTAAATGTGCCTCTTCATATTTAAATCACGTTTTCAAATAGCAATAGATTTAATATGAAAAAAAAGAAGTAGAAGGTATGCCTCCAATAAGATATCAAAGTAAAAGTGAGTGTGTGTGTGTGTGTGTGTGTAAATGTCCTAGGAATTGTCTCACACACATGCTTGGTGTAACTGTGTAGATGAGCTGATTATTGTAATTCTCTTTTGACCCTCTCAATACATTTGGTTGGACAGTTATACGCACACACATACACGTTTAATTAAATACCTAATTAGGGGCATACCACATAATTTTTTTATTTAAAGCTAATTATAATTTATATAGACAGTTTGTAGTCCAAAAACCTGGGTGAGAATTACCATTTTTGAGCAATGGGTTCCCTCTGCTTTTTCCTATTGGTTTTTATAATGGAAATGTTATAAGTAAAATAAGGTCTGTAGTAAGCTTTACTCTAGGATACTTCAACATTTTGTATTTTAACAAAGTATGTTTTAAAACACTGCAGATTCGAAATTAATGTTTGGGATATGTCTTTTCTGTAATCCAAGTATCTTGAAGAACTATTTACCACAGATCTTATTTTACTCAGAAATTGAAAAACCATGTTAGAAAAACTCATTGGAAATTCCGGAGGGAACCCAAGGCGAACTACCCTTCCGTGTTCGCCTACAGATTGAATGAATTTACCCCAAGTGTTAACTGAATTTTAATCAAAACAACTTTCTGTTATTATTTCTTTCCACACAAATTATGTTACTCCATCAATATTCAACAAAAATAAAACTTTTTTTTAACTTAATACATTTTGCGACCATAAAAAAGCTAAATGTCCCATTGTACCCTATAAAAGCTCCACTTTCAGGCATTTGTTCTGCTGATGCCTTATCCATTTCTTTGCTGGCTCTGTTGGCTGAGTAATATTTAACTCCGCAAACCGAGCCCAGTTAGCACCCTGCATCTGTTGCTAGGCAACACGGGCTTTCTGCACGGCTAAAGTTGGTGTATAGACGTTGAGTGGCAGCACAGAGGGCGAGTCTCAACACACACATAAAAACACACATGCCCTATAGACTCAAGCGCACATACAAACGCATGAGAGAACTCATTAGGAAAGTTGGAAAAACACCCTGGAGGAAGAGAAGGAAGGCATTTCTGATAGACAGACAGAGTGTTTGAAACTATACAGGGAAGTTGGGGGCATGTGCTTGTTGCTGTTGACTGTAAATGCCATACGTTAACCCATACATTTCTTATTCTACAAATAAAGAGCCATCTCTCTCTTAAAGCTTTTCTCATTTCCAAAGGCTCTCTTAGTCTCCTTCATTTCCCCTTTTCCAACCACCATCACTGTTTCTCTCTTCAGGCTGAGAACCTTTTACTGGATGCTGACATGAACATAAAGATTGCCGACTTTGGCTTCA
Organism: Moxostoma hubbsi; assembly: GCA_032164185.1. Taxonomy (NCBI): domain Eukaryota; kingdom Metazoa; phylum Chordata; class Actinopteri; order Cypriniformes; family Catostomidae; genus Moxostoma; species Moxostoma hubbsi. The sequence goes on along the minus strand of JAVLUX010000002.1, from coordinate 47,097,383 downwards.
GTAATGAGTTTACAATGGGGAATAAGTTGGACACGTTCTGCGGAAGCCCCCCATATGCCGCCCCTGAACTCTTTCAGGGTAAAAAGTATGACGGGCCTGAGGTGGATGTGTGGAGTCTTGGGGTCATACTCTACACACTAGTCAGCGGCTCGCTGCCTTTCGATGGGCAGAACTTGAAGGTGAAGAAGGAAAAAAAGAGGCATTGGCAATTTTTGCAATGTTGCTTGCTGTTGTTTCATGCTGATTTACTTTTCAGCATGTCACTTTGGTGTATGTTCCTCATTTTTACGGTGTCATTCAATGTTTCTGTCTTCCTCTTGCGCAGGAGTTGCGCGAGCGTGTGTTGAAGGGAAAGTACAGGATTCCCTTCTACATGTCCACAGACTGCGAGAACCTGCTGAAGAAATTTCTTATCCTCAACCCTACCAAGAGGGGGAGTTTGGAGGTACACTTGGTTTAGACGCATGCATAGGCCTAGATCTGATATCTGATTGAAGAATAGAAGAGTGGTTCTCAACCAGGGGGACACTTCCTTGGCGGCCACAAGATGACATAAATAATTTGTAATAAATAAATAATCTAACATAAAGGGATAGTTCACCCAAAATTTTAATTCTCTCATCATTTACCCTCATGCCATCCCAGATGTGTATGACTTTCTTCTGCTGAACACAAACAAAGATTTTTAGAAGCAAATTTCAGCTCTGTAGGTCCACTGTGACACATAAAGCTCCTAAATGCACATAAAGGTAGCATAAAAGTAATCCATTAGATTCCAGTGGTTAAATCCATGTCTTTAGAAGGGATATGATAGGTGTGGGTGAGAAATGGTTCAATATTAATGTCCTTTTGTTTTTGGTGATTTGCATTCATCATGCATATCAACCCCTACTGGGCAGGGAGGAGAATTTATGGTAAAAACTGATTTAAATATTGATCTGTTTCTCACGCACACCGATCATATCACTTCTGAAGACATGGATTTAACCACTGGAGATGTATGGATTACTTTTATGCTGCATTTATGTGCTGTTTGGAGCTTACAAAAATGTTGGTCACCATTCACTTGCATTGTATGGACTTACAGAACTGAAATATTCTTCTAAAAATCTTTGTGTTCAGCAGAAGAAAGACATACCATGAGGGTGAGTAAATGATGAGAGAATTTTCATTTTTTGTGAAACTATTTCTATTAAGGCATAGCTTTCTGTAAAATTCTTTTAAAATGCTTAAAATAAAATCAGGATTGTTAGTAGTGCAACATTTTCAATGGTACAGACATATTTCATATCGTTGAACAACTCCCATCAACAACTGTTTTTATGGAACAACACAGTTCTTGCAACTTCTGTAATAGCAAAATTAATCATGATTTATTTGTTTTTGTTAACAAAAATTTTAAACAAGCAGCGTTGGCATCATTACAGCAGAAATATGTTTTGCCTACATGGCTGGGGTCTTTGAAAATTGTCTTGGACAGGGGGGCCTTGAGTTTGAAAAGGTTGGACTAGAAAGGACTACAATACAGACAATAAAACCTAAAAGGTTTGTCGTGAATAATAATTTAGTAGACACTTACCCAAAGCAATTACAGCCTTTTCACGCCAAGTCTGAATTTTTGGCACAACGTTTTAAAATGAAACTGTGCATCCCTAGTAATTCCACCTGCCAACAAAAGCTGATTGAATGATATGCAACTGGGTCATGTGTTTGGTGGAAAAAAAATAAAATATATATTTTCTCTCCAAACACTTGTAAAGAAAACATTAGCAGATTTCAAAATGGAATTTACTTTTGTTTATGGATATCTAGTTTACTTGGTGCCTGTAATAAAAAAGTGAAATGATTTCAATATATCTTGATATCTTAATGAAAGATTTCTTTCTACAATAGTGAATCCTTTCAAATTCAAATCCAGTATTTATTTATTTTTTCCTTCAAAAATGCAGCAACCCAGCATTTAAACATGAAGTCTTGGTGTGTAAAACATTTTTTGCAAAGGTTTGTGGTGTTTGTTCACATCATAATTTGTATGAACATGCCTTTACAGTGCATATATTGTTACAGAAACAGTCGCCCATGGAGCAGCCCTGGGGTTAAGGCAAAATAGTGACCGCTTATGAATTTGCCTCTTGAAGAATTCTAATCAACAATCTTTCCCTTACTAGCTCAAATCTTTAACCACTTTGCCTGACCAGAAATTTTGGATTTGGCCATGCAAATTTTATCACTGTCTCTCTCTCTCTTTCTTGCTTTTGGCTCAGCAGCAGATCATGAAGGATCGCTGGATGAATGTGGGTCATGAAGATGATGAGATGAAGCCCTACATCGAACCCCAACCTGACTACAAAGACCCCAGGAGATCAGGTATGTGTTACACTCACACATTTAAATTAGTTCAGGTATATAGTGGAAAATCGATACATAAAGCATACTGATTTTTAAAGTTTGAAGAAAAAAATACATGCAAAAGGTTTATTTTATGTGTAGGGTTAGTGTTTGAATTGGTGTTAGTTATAAGTACCCTTATATAAGAACAAAATAATTCTAGAAGTCTATGGTATGTCCCCAGTTTTCAGCTAGTTTAAGTAAATGTGTGTGCATTTCCAACTCAGATATAATGCTTCAGATGGGTTTTCTTCAAGAAGAGATCCAGAACTCCCTCATCAACCAAAAATACGATGAAATCATGGCAACCTACCTGCTGCTTGACTATAGGAATTCAGAGGTACACACCTACATTCACGCCCACATAGACACTGCTAGCTAAATCTGATGATGACACCGCTCCTTTGTAATCACACGTCTTTGAAAATTCTGACTCGCAGCTGGATGAAGGTGTCATCTTGTCGCTAAAACCACGCCCAGGAAGTGATCTCACAAACAGTAATGCCCCCTCTCCACCTCATAAGGTACAGCGCAGCGTGTCGTCCACTCAGAAACCGGTCAGAAGGTCGACAGATCAGGGTGAGCTGACTGGCAAGTTATAAGAATGAAGTCCCCTCGTAAACAGACTGCATCATAACGTCTCTATTGCTCTCTCCTGCTTTCTCTTTCTTGTTCGTCCTCCTTTCTGCCTCGTAGGCTCGAAAAGGCCTCAGGGAGAAAACAAGTATACAGTGGAGGAATCTGGAAGAAAAGGTTCAAGTAGCTCCACCAAAGTTTCACCCAGTCCTGTAATATCCAGTGAACGAAAAAAGAGCTCCACACCCTCAGCTGTAAGTTTATGTGTATTTATTGATGGCCTAATAATCACTGCCTTATAATAATCGTTGTTCTGTTTTTACAAGAGGTCAGGGTTGGAAACAAATCAATAATTAAGACTTCAATTTTTTGGCTGCAAAACATAAATGTTACATCATTTTAAATAATTATTCTGATGTATTCCTGATATATAGAAAATATTTTTTTCTCAACTGATTACATGTACAGTATTTGTCTAAATACTGTCAAAACAATTAAAACAGCCACTGTTTTAAAAACCACTTTTTTTTTTTTTTTTTTTTTAGATAACTTTATAAAGATAAAGCTTGACATAAAAATTTTAATCTATTGATTATAATAATTATAACTAATAATAAACATGTGAAAGGTGATCAGCCCTTTGTAGCTCCAAAAATCACATAAAGGAATCAAAGTAATCCATAAAACTACCGTGGTTAATTTCATATCTACAGAAGCGATATAATAGGTGTGGGTGAGGAACAGATCCAAATTTAATTCCTTTTTTACTCTAAATCTCCACTTTCACTTTTACATCTGAAACTGAAAGTTAAAGTGGAGATTCAGAGTAAAAAGGACTTAAATATTGTTCCATTTCTCAACTAGACCTATTATATCGCTTTTGTAGATATGGAATTAACCACTGGGGTCTTATGGATTACTGGCCAGCCCACAAGTAACCCATTTTTAATTACATTTGGTGCTTGGTGCGTGTTCATTTTGGACCCTGACAGTAGGGCAATTTGAAGTTGTCAACAGTACTAATAAAGGGAATATGGGAAAACTCCTGATGGGCACGATGTGAATTCAGAGAACATGTTATTACATTATGGATGGAAGAAGCTTCATGACTTAATAGCAGGCTAGTTTTTAAACATCTTAACTACTGCTTCTTTTCTCAGTCACACGGGGGTGCACTGGAAAGCCGGTCGCCTGCCACATGATATTTGTTGAGGAGCAGATGGCCAGGAGGGCTTGCCCAGTGTTGAAATGTACTCTCTGACCGAGGGATGTTTGGCAAGGCCAGAGCTCATGACTTCTGCTCATTTCTGTGAAAATGCTACAGAGACTGCTATTTTGGGCTAGTCGACATAGCAAATCAAAGCTGGAGAAGTCTGTAGATCACTTGTTTCTTTTGGCCTCAAAACAAAGTGCAAATGCTAGCCCTGTACCTAGTACCAGCAAGGTGTAGCTCTTACTGTATTTTACCACAACTTTTTTGACAGAGCAAACATTTTTACACCTTGAGTAATGGACAATGTTTGTTTTTAGTTTGTCATTAAACATTCACCAAGGGTTCGTAGTAGTTTTTTTTTGTTTTTTTTGGCCATATGAGGTGTTTGCCTGATTAAGGGTGCGTCAGGGGAAGTTGTCCAACAACCAACTAGTTGATTTAGTGAGGTATACAAGTTTATCTAGATTTTTCCTCATGCATTTGTGACCTGCTCCATCAGTTTGAGTCGCGTAGACCCAGAATCACATTTTTATATTTATACACTAAGTAAAAATGAAGGCCTCAGCTCAATAATAAAATGTTTGTTTCAATTCCAAACTGTTGCCAATATATAATCAATAAGATTATAGAAAGAAAACTTTGCTTTTGATAAAATGCGCACTAAAGATTTTCCAAACAATTTCCAGACATTATTTTAACAGAGTTGTAAGATTTATTTCAGCACCCATTAAATAATTAAGACATGAATAACAGTTTAAGTAAAAATGAAATATAAAGCAGGGACACTGCAATTGCGTGTTCAGTGCGCACATGTGCATTTTATTTCATTCAATGTCTATGTAACGTCAATGCAGGCACACAAAGCATACTTAAAACATATACATGTAATTACACTTAGCCATGCACCTGCACATACGCAGCACAAACCTCACTGCTATTAATGGAGTTTATGCATCTACCAGCACAAGAGCACCAAAATACCCTGAAATGAGTTGTCGCATCTCTGACAGTGATAGTATTTAAAATGTAAGCAATAGACTCCTCAAGAGCTAATTTTTTCAAGCTACTGTAAGCATTGTATAACTTCCCTGAGGTAAATGTACTGTTAGGTAAAAGTTGTTGGTATCTTTGACGTCTTCATGCAGTTGAAACACTGATTCGCTGATTACATGAGATGGTCATTACAGCTAGTTGCATTATATTTTTTAACATCCCATCTGATGTTAGGACACACTCTAAGAAACACATCCAGTTGGGATCAGGTGAACCTGAAATTAGCCCAATTTTTCTGTGCTTCTTCAAGACCAGTTACTCTTTCAGCCAACCTGCTGACTTGGTAAAGTTGGAAGTAAATATGTTTTGCAACATGCCTAGTGCTGACTGCTTTGACTGACATGAATAGCTGAAAGTTATTTGGGTATAGTTTGATACTTTGATTTCTTTTGATGGTAACATTGTAGGAACCTGTGTGTTTATGATTTGATTTCAGAATAGTATCCTGTCCACGGGAACAAGCCGTAGCAGAACGTCACCCCTATCAGAGAGAGCTACTCTGGGAGTCCATAACGGCAAAGACAGGTACATTAAAAACACACACTGGAATTTGTTGTAAAATAGTAAATCTCCAAGTACAGAAACCTCACACATAGAGGCACAGTTAATTCTTCTAGAGGAGTTGATCACTAACAAAATCAATCGCAAGTTTTCTCTTATTTGCACCTTCATGCAACCACATACACACATCCCCACATACACAGTCAATCTTATTCCTTCTCTCGCTCTGTGCTGTTGGTTGTTACCTGCATGGCCTTGGAGTCCAGTCTGGCAGCTTTTGATCCCTAGAAAGGGAGTCTGCCAGATAGGCAAGCGTCACCCTGGATTTGGACCGGATTAGTGACGCCTCTGAGTTATAGAGTAGCATCTCATTCAAACTCGCACACAAACACAAACTTATTTAAACCCTTGAACAAAAGTCTATCCCATGCATTTAAAATGCCTTAAATGGTGTAAATCCAACACACAAATACACACACACACACACATAGTGCCGCCTTTGCTGGCATAACACTAATAGCCTCATGCACAATGCACCTCGGTCTCATATAATCTTCTCCACTGTCCCCGTTCTCTAACCAAATCCACCCTGTAACTGCCACATATTAGAAATCAGTCATTGCTTTTCTTCCTCTGGTCTTCGACACTTACCGTCTGTCCGTCTGTCCATCACCATTATAACTCTTCCATCTCCAGCATTCACACACTCAGGATACATGCATATGCTTACATTCCACACACATAAGTGGACTGTGTAATGACTGTATCCATTATGCATAACAATATGCATGACATGTCTTTTTAAAAGCAGAGATAGAGCTTTCTGCCCACTGTAGTCATGTTGCACCAAGATGATCTCTTCAAAGGACACTGTGTTGAATGTTGACATTAGCATACAAACTATCATGACTGTACTGACTAAAGTGCTTTAAGTTTGGTCATGAGTAATTTACCGGTAGTCATTTATATACTGTAAGTTGTAGTATACAGTAAATTGTTTGACTAAATTTAGCATAAACTGATATGGGACAGGTCTGTGGGAATTCGGACTCCTTAAATGTGCACTTTGCTCTGTGGAGACATCAAGTGCAGATTCCAGTGTAGAAAGCCCTATCCCGTTGGTCATGATGAAGGCCTGTTCACACAAGTCCAAGTTTTAGGTTAAAAAACCCCCTGGATGACAAGATTGAAATGTGAAACAAGACATCTCTATGAATTTATTCATATTGACATATGTGAAAAATTTTCCATTATTTTGAAAATATTCTTTGTGGAAGTCGGGCTTTAGGTGTCATTCGGACAATTAAGCCTTATTGAAAACAACTTTTAGAAATAGTATGTTTTAATTATGAAAAAAGAGAGATTTTAAACCTAGAAGACATTTTTTGAAAGTGTACATAATTAAATATTTTAAACAATAAATGTGTTTTTACATGGATGATTAAAAAATGTATGTGCTTAAAATTGTATTATTTAGTGATTTAATTTTGAGTGCTTTGGTCCTCCAAATAAATTGGCTAGGCTAATTAATTGACCAATATTTGGTAGTTTTGAGATGATCAGCCTTGGCCAATAACCATGCCTGCTTGGCTGATTAACTGTTTACCCTTGTCAATTCCAAAATCTGATAGCCCTTTTTTTTTTTGCACTTTTTATTTATTTATTTTTAATCATTTTTGTATTGAATTTTAAGTGAATATTGTTAAAAATAAGGGATCATTTAAATTCAAAATTTATTTAATTTAATTTATTAATTTTCCATCATTAAACTGCGTTATGTACAGTGTATCGGACATGCTGCTCTCTAGATATCTGCATTAGTGTCGGTCATTGAAAAACCCATATTGGTCAATAGCTTGTATTTGTACCAATATTGAGTGTCAAGTGCATTTTTCAAGATAATGACGAAAGTTTGACTTCGTACTCTGTGTGAATAAGTTTTGTAGAGTTTTTTTGTGGAGAATCATTCTACTTTCTTGTCTTTCAGTTGCATCGGACTTAGTGTGAACAAGCCTTTAACTGTGTTCATTCAAGAGCTGTGCTGTACTGCTGTGGTTCTGTATGTGTGGATACTGCCCTGCAAAGGCAAAACGCAGATATAACACAATTTGTCAATTATCTATAAGTTATAATCAAAATCATGTCTCTTAGACTACAGTCTTCTGTCATCTGTCTTATGACAGATGGGCTTGACTAATTCAAAGAAAATAGAGTAAGACTCATTTATAACCCATGTTAGGAGGGACAAACAGAACTTTTTTAAGCCATTTTACATTTAATTCTTGGCATATTTACTGCGTTTGTCTTTGTTGGGCAGTATACATGTAAGTGAATATGAGTTAAGAGTTCTAACCTTTTGTCTTCTAAATGCTCCTGTATGTTTTGTTGATTGGCTTCTATGTTTTCTCATGAGTTTATCTGAAGGCATTCAGCAGTTTGTGGGATTAAAAATTCCCTCACTCATCTCTCCTCCTTGTAGACCCCCCCCCCCCCCCCCCCCCATTTAGTTGTCTTTGAACACTCTTTGTTTTTCTTCTGTGTGTTTGTGTGTGTGAGAGAGAGAGAGATAGTTTATGTGTTCGTGAGAGTGTGAATGTATAGTTTTAAATGGATTAGGTTGGCTTGTGATGGGGAAAAAGCACCATTAACTCTGTTGTAAGGTTGCTGTAGTCGTCTGTAATAGGCTTATCCTCTCTCTGCAACATAGCAAGGTGATAGCATGTTATTTCTCCACCACAAGCTCAACTAATCCCTGCATAGTGGCATGTGGGTGTGTGTGCATTTCTTTTGTGCTTTTCTGTGAAATCAGCACTCTGTTTGACCTCCTTCTCTCTTTTTCTTTCTCTCTCTAGTACCACTCACCACTGTCTCTCCCTTTAGATGCCCAGACACATCGCGCTCCTTTGTGTTCGTGTCATCTATCTGTCTGTCTGTCTGTCTGTCTGTCTGTCCGTCCATCTATCTGTCTGTCTGAATAGTGTCTTGCAGTCTCTCTTCATCGCTCTTTTTAAATTGTGCTGAAGTGTGTTCTAATGGAATGCTTCTCCCTCCCTCACCACCTCCACACATACGAACACACTTGTGTCGGTTTGTGCGTGTGTGTGTGTGTGTGTGTGTGAGGAGGGGACACTGTCCACTCTCTCTCTCTCTTCCCTCAGCCTGAGCACCCCCGGGTCCCGTGCCTCCACGGCCTCGGCCGGCGCCGTGCTCTCGTCATCCTCCTCTTCCTCACGCACCCGTCATTACAAGTCACACTCCACCTCTGCCCATCCCTGCCCCGCAGACCTGCACACACACGGGCCCAGGCAAGTCCCCACACTGCCACAGAGAGAACCAAATAGGCAAAAAATGATGTCCACTACTGAACAATGTCACACAGAGTGATCAAATCTGTAAAATCTCTCGGGGGTGTGAGGAGGGCTAAATGGGGTTCTTGCATCCTAAGAGATGGTTTACATGGCAGGAAAGGCCATGGAGTGACCGTAGTCTAAAGAGAATCAATACAGGAAGATTGTTCTACAAAACAAATGGTTGATATCCCTGCTGACAAGACCAGCAATACAGTATGATGTATTTTGGATGGCGATCCCCAGCATGGAACGCTGGTGTGCTGGCGTCCTCACCAGGCTTTTTGCAGTGCTTTAAAGGAAAAGATCTCCTAAAAATAAAAATTCTGTCATTATTTGCTCCATGTTGTTCCAAACCTGTATGACTTTTTCTAATGCAGAAAACAAAAAAAAAACGAATTTTTTTAACTCATGTCTCAGTTCGTCTTTTAAGTACAGTAGCGTTGGATAAAGCTTAAAAAAAGGAAAGAAGCTTTGCTTATGCACGAGCGTGCAATGGACGTCAAAATTTTCATTGAAAAATGACTTGAATTAATGAATTTTGAAATGTTTCTCAACCAAAACTGATGCACAATTTGCATGAACTATTTTTATGATACTTTTGGGTCCTTTTTTACCACCATCACTTTGAAAAGATGGACCATGATATTCATTAAAGGGGTCATGACATGCCTTTTTTATTATTTTAATATGTTCCTTGTAGTTCACGCATTAGTAAAGTTTTTTTTTTTTAAGTAAAGTCATATATTTGTAAAACATGATCATTTTCCACCCTCAATTTGACCCTTTGACAGAAATGCTCTGTTTTGCTGCTGCTTCTCCTTTAAGACTTGACAGTATACACCCACTGTTATGATTGGCTCTCTGGATTGCTCTTGACTGACCTACTGTGTTCCTTGCCATGTCACTGCTACTGGACTGGGCTATGGAAGTGATAAAGTAAAGTAGTCATCGTTGATGTGTTTTTGTGGAGGCAGTCAGATGCAAATGTCTTCCACAATGTGACATTACAATGTGGAGGAAGTACACCACGATTTGTTTTTGCAGCTTCTTTCAACAAATGATCTCTTTGCAGTGACGAGGAAGTGTTGAGTTCTGAAACTTACAGTAAGTTTTTTTTAGTACAGTGAACAAAGATCAAGGAAAATGTGATTACTCATGTCATGACCCCTTTAAAACACCTCCCTTTGTGTTCCACATAAAAAAAGAAAGTCATTTGGGGTTGGAACAACATAAGGGTGAGTAAATAATGACAGAATGTCCATTTTTGGGTGAACTGTTTTTTATCCAGCAAGACTGAATTGGTCAACCAGCTTCACCACAAAGACCATGCAATAACCATCATAAACCAGACTGGACCGTCATGCAAGTATACACTGATCTTTTCAGCAGAAATTTTGCGAACAGAGGTATGAAATAGTAATATTTGTTATTACAGAGTAATGTCCTTTATTGGTCACTGCACTTGTTTAGAAGGGACATGAATGGTGCTATCTGACCCTTGGGAATGGGGACAGTGATGTTGATGACAGATATTTTCTTCATTATCATATCAAGGAATTCTTGGCCCCTGAATGTATATTGCTCTGGGTCTCTTAAATCAATATTTTGGAGTTGTTGTAGACCCACCTGCTTCTTTTGGCCCCCTAGAATCATTCCCACCTTTTATCACAATAGCGACGGCCCTGATGACCATGTGTATAGGCAATGTGGACTAAATGTGCCACCCTTCTGTCACCAAAACTTTCAGATAACATACCACTGCTAGCAAAACATGGGCCATATTTTATGACCAAATGGCTCATCCAGGGGCCGTTTCTAAAAACGATAGTTCTCCCAAAAATTTTATTCATTATCAATTAAAGTGACAAAGTCTTAAATTAATAACATGCACACTTAACACTGGCCACACAATGGACTGCAGCCAGGGAAAAATGTAGTGTGAATGGTTCAAGTTTGCCTGTTAATGCTACTGTAAGTGAATAGGTGGTCTGTTGCATGCAGTGAATAGAGTCTTCCCATCGTGGTTCGGGACCATTGAGAGAAGGTACTGCTGCTCTTTTACATTGCCTCTCTCACTCCTATCTGCTTCTCTTCCCCCTGTATACCATTTCCCCTCTAAAGTGAAAGTGCAAGGGCCAAATATACAAATCTGTACCCTTTATATATGAGTAAGAGAGTGAGGGGCCATGTAGAGCTCCTAGTGTGGCTCATTGTGTCTCAAGGCCCTTTCATATGACTCACGTCAAGGCTTCAATGCTCCTCTTAACACAAGCTTAATGCTTCGCCTTGACCCCCACAAGAAATCTTAGCAGATAGCCTCACGAAAGTGAGTTTTTAGGAGCTAAGAACAAACAAAGGTCCTGCCAATTGCTTTGATGCATCACAGAAAGAAAGAAAAACTCGTCAAGCGTGGGTTAAGTAAACTTTACTGTCTTGGGATGTTCAGGATGCTGTGTCTTACAAGTCGATGCACCTATATACATAATGAACGAGTCCCGCTTGTTTTGATTTTCGCACCAGCACTGCCCACATGATATGTCATGTAAATTGTCTAGTTATCATTGACCGCACTTCGAAAGGTCAGCTGCAAATGGGGTCAAATGATCAGATGAAATTGTTTGAATGCTTGACCTGCGTGCAATGTTGACCTGAGTTCAATGCATTAAGATTTCAAACACAGTTCAAACATAGAGGTTGAGGTATTTAAAAAGGTCTTGACTTTGACATGGATTCGTGCGGTTTGCCACTGTGGAAATATCTGCTGCAAGAGACACATGATGCCAAAGCCATATATAGAATTAGTGCACAATATCCCACCATGCATAATTCATGTGTTCTGACATGCATCATAAGTGCAGATGTGTTTTCACAGTGTGTTTGGTTCTTATGCTACTGCACATATTTGCTCCACATATGTTTGTTATTCTTCCATGTAAACACATGAACACATCTGAATATGTGCAGTGGAGCTGGACATTAGCATTTTATACCTTGTATACTATGTTGTTACTGTGAGAATATCTGTCTCTTGCTAGGTGCTTGTGTAGGTTTGTGTGTGTTAGCTTGTACAGGTCAGAGTTTGTAGATGAGTTTTTACCCAAACCTGCCTCTGAATATCTTTATCCCGTGGTACAGTGTTCAAATTTGCCACTCTCTTAGTGATTCAGACCCCTGCCTCCACGTTTTTCCCACATTGATATGTTTATGATGACCTGCTGAAAATGTTCCCGTTGAATTTGTAATAAGAGGATGTGAGAGGGTTATTTTAGGATCTGCAAAAGGTAAGTGATAATGGATTGGCAAAAACCAACCAAAAAAAAACATGCACATTTGAGGTGAAACCGAAAGAGATGTTTGAAACGATTCGTGTAATAGTATATGCTGATTCCCAGTTTAATCCCCATACCAACAAATGTCTTTTGTTGTTAACTAAAAAAAAATCTTTAAATCTAGATGCAAACCAGTGTGTGGAACCTTGTGAAATCAGGAGCTACAAAAAACTGGCCATAAGTGTGATGTAAATCTGGTTTCTTCAGATCACCAAATTGATGCCCTACGCAGAGTTCTAGGTGGAACATTTGCGTGATATGAGCACGAATCGATCATCTTTGTTCCGTAACTGCTTTCGGGTCCTTGAATAATGTATAACGTGCAAGTAATGGCAGCCGGTGGACTTTCTGGTGCCCCCCTAGGGAGTTGGTGCCCTACGCAGACTGCATAGTCTGCTGTTAGGGAGCAGCGGTACTGATATTAGTCACTTCATTATACTTAACTTCACTTTATAATCACTTTATGTATCTTGATGTATCGTATTGCTATCCGATTGGGTCTGCACATTCCATTTACACTTGGCCACAACATTCTGCAAAACAGATGTAAATCTGATATACTGTTTCTGCACTATATGCAAATATAACAGAGTTCACCTCCATGGTGATGTTGTTTGCCAAATTTTGCAGCAATTGTTGTGGCTCATAAAACCTGAAAAAAAGCAGCCAGCTAAAATTGCATTGAGGATTGCTATACAAAAGGCAACAGCTCTTATTTCTTTGTCATCTTAAGGTAAAAGTATGGTTCGGTTTTCTGTGTGCCAATACGTCTCAAACAGTGCTTGTGATGCAGAATTCTTCATCAGTTTGCTGACTGTCCAAATGCAGCACAGTTTTTATAGACACACAGACAGTCCACATCTGTGCTTGCAATTGACTATGCTAAAGAGTATCACACAAACAGTCACACTGCACACGCATCGAACAAGTTCATATGAGCTCAGAGTCAAAAAGGTATACTTTAAAATGCTGAGTGCTCAACTGCTGAAAGTATACTCAAATCTTTAGGACTCCAAAACTTCCATATGCTGACATAGTTTTGAGAAGAGTTTAGATATAACACTTGGTCGAGTAATGTCTTGTATCGCAAACCACCTTATTAGGTGCAAATGGCTTATTAAAAATGTTATCTGGATACAAGTACAGCTCCTATCTACTTAAATGGGGAAAGACCAAAAATCTCTGAAATGGCTGGTGAAGATTATGAGCAAAATAACATATTTTAAAGCAGCCATAAAATCCGACAACAATCGTATCATCGATTTTCAATATTTAGCTCTGATCATACAAAAAAAATGCTATTTTTTTCAGGCTGCTCTAGCTAATGTGCACACGTTCTCTATAACAACTGACAGTTGACGTCTCTATCAAAAAGGTGATTGACTCATTTAACTGTAAGCTGGACTTCCACTTCTACAGCCGTCATTGTTAGCATTACAATTTCTTCCATTCATAAGTATACCAGTTACTAGTCTCATCCTATATTGTCTCTGAAATGACCAAATGTAAATACCCCATTCTAAGACCATCAGTGTCCAGCACATTTCACTGCCTTGTTGAAGTGGTTGGACAGTGTTTTGTTATCTAGCTTTGGCAGGGTCAGTTAACGAGTCATGTGACCTCCCTGGCTGTGCTTGTGCCAGTTGGCACCTGTTCTTCGCAATGTTCTACAACACTGGTTGGCACTTAAACAGATGTTGGCATGGACATGACATGGTAAGGTGAGATTTTCTCACTGTGCAGAAAAGGACAGCTATGGGAGGAGGTTTGCCATTTCAATAAACACACTTGGACACACGCATGCAGTGAGCAGGTTTCACATAGAGCTCTGTGTATTTTTTGTGTTTATATGTCTGAGAGAGAGAGATTAAGTGGATTAAAGGTCTATGGATTGGTTCAGAGATATGATATGATGTTCTCTGCAGTCGAGATATTTTATTATTTGGAGATTACATAACATGTGTTTCTGGAGCACTGCAAAGTCAAAGCGGAGCTTATGATATCATAAAGAAACCAAATGATCTGCGTGTATCTACTATGATAAAATCAGGGGAAACTTTATTTACTGTGTAAGAATTTTAATTATGGAGATTGTTTTATGAATGTATAAATTTAGTATTTTTCTCAAATGATGACTCTCCTTTGAAAACATTTAGCCTTTAACCCTCTGGGGTCTGAGGGTGTTTTGGGCCCTGTAGAAGTTTTGACATGCCTTGACATTTGTGTTTTTTCAGTTGCTTAAAAACACATTAATGGCTAAAGTCTGACAACACTGTATTCAGCACAAACTGGGCTACAATAATATGTGAGCAACATGTGTGTACATGTTTGTATTTTTGAGAAAATAACGTTTATGCATGGTTTTTGAAAAACAAAATTGAAATAAGGCCATATAACACATACTAAACATTTGTCCACAAGACTTTTGAGTCTAGAGTTTTTGCTACAAAATGATGTGAAAACCATCCTGATCACTCATTCATACAAAACAATATAGTAATTTAACTTTTGTAAGACACTTTTAGTGTTAGAAAGGTCATATGTGAGGTGGTGTGAACTATCATGAATATGGATGTATTTCACACCCGAGGAGACAAAAGACCCCTCCCCTGGGCCCATCAATCAGGGATAGAGAATGAATGTGAGGAGACTTAACGATCCAAATCAAGTTTTAAGTTAAAAGAAGTAATATGACTATACATTTTATTTACATAAAGACTTTACTTCATTTTAGACCTACACTACCATTTAAAAAAAAGTCTCTTCTGCTCACAAATTGCATTTATTTGATCCAAAATACAGTAAAAACATTGATATTGTGAACCCTTTTTACAATTTAAAAGAATCATCCAGCATACAATATAAATATCAGCTTTAGCTGAAACAGCATTTAAATGTAACTAAAACTTGCTTATTAGAACATATTTCAATACTGTGAATCCTGGCTGGCAAGTCTGGAAACAGTCCCACTAGTAAAATATGTACATGTTTATATAAAATAGCATGTCAACTAATGTAAACTAAATGACTTACTCGTCTGAAATTGTATCCTCGGCTGGATCAAGTCTGTCTTCAAAATAACATTCATCGGAGTCCCGCTCTTCTGAGGAAAATTGTAACTCTTCGTCACTATACAGGAGTTTCCTCACTTGTGTATCGTGCTGTCTTTCAAATGCTCAGAAAAGTGAATGAACTTTGTTTGTACGGCACAGTCGGGGTGTTTACCATTTGCATTGATCGTCTCAGCACAATAACGTATGAATAGCGCCCTCTGCTAGTGGGTGTGATCACATTAGAGATAATTAGCTGAGCCAGGTGAAACTGTACATCACTTTGTTTCATACAGATTACATTGCAGGAGAATATTTGTTTTAAATTTGAATTGTTTTATTTAAAAGTACATATTTTCAGCTTTCTTTAGACATGTGTTTCATGTTTGTGTGATAAGTATTCGCGGAGTTTCAGTTCATTTTTGTGACGTGTTTCTGAAATATGCTCGTGAACACAGAGACTGCTGTAAGCTCACCCTTTTTATTTTCTTTATTTTACAAAAGCACAAGGTTTTGTTGTATTGTGAGTGTACACAAATAAAAGTAGACCCTTTATAGTCTCTAATGATGTCTTGCACTTATCTGTATGCCCCAAAACAATGGAGTATTTTATGTTGTTTCCACTGTAATGACGAAAAAATCCTGCAGGATGCGCCGACGCGTCCATCAACTCAAGAGGGTTAAACTCCCATCATTTGTGGCCGTTCTTTCAGCAAATATACATTTTGAAAATCTCTCATGTCCCTGCCAAATTATTTGTTTATCAAAAATGTTTAATTAAAAATGTAATGCATTTCAAATACATTTTTATTAATGCATTTTTTATATATATATATATATATATATATATATATATATATATATATATATTTTTTTTTTTTTTTTTTTAATAAAAGAAAATGTAACATTTCTGCATTGTTTACATTTGATGCTGATCCTTCCATTTTCTCATCATTGTCCTTTTAATTTTGTTTGGGGGGAAAATTGTTTTGTCACAGTGATCCACCACAAAGAGCACCTAGTGCCTCCCCTTCAGCCCACAACATCAGCAGCACAGCTGGGACAGACCGTACCAACTTCCCAAGAGGGGTGCCAACACGCAACACCTTCCACCTCGGCCAGCAGAGGGGAGCACGGGACCAACAGGGTTCTCCGTACCACGGAGCCCCCGCCTCCCCTTCCCTCTCACACGGCAACAGTCAACAGCGACGACCTGTGCCATCCGGCATCTTCAGCAAGTTCACCTCCAAGTTTGTGCGCAGGTGAGAGACACAAAGAGAGCTTTGTGAACCAATAGATAGACAAGCTGTATAGGCTGGTGGAGGAGTGACCGTGAAAGCCAGTGCTGATTATGGAAGGTGTTTCCAGCACAAGAAGTGTGGCTGAGAGCTGTGGTGTGAGGATGAGTGTGATGAATCTTGTATATTTTGGGCATTAATAGATGGAAGGATTGGGTGGTGATAAAAAAAGAAGAGAGAGAAAGGGACTTGTTAAATTAAAAAAGGAAGACAACCAATCTGACACATTCTCACACTTCTGCTTCCTGCTCAGGCTTAGCTCAGTGTGTGTGTGAGATGCTTATTTCATAGGTGTCTGTCATTACACTGAATTAGACAGTGAAAACAGTCTATTTGATCATCTGTTAACAAAGAACTTGTAGCTTTATCCTTGCAAAGTGCTCTAACTTTCCGGCAGAAACTCTGCACATGACGACACATGCACGCACACTGTTCATCAGTGTTTGATGTTATCATCTCACATTATCTCACCCACAAGTTCAGGCATTTATTAGTTGATCAGTGTGCTGTCAGTGCCAATGATCTCATCACAGATCTCATCTCATTTGTGCACATGCATATTTCTCATCAGTTTCATCATCTCTAGATTCAAGTTCCAGCACATGCTCTCAACACATTTCTACCTTTCCCGCACCTCTGTAGTGACAGTATCCTTGGTAACAGCTGAGGTATTGCATTCCCCTGCTCTATAAATACTTGTGGAGGGGACACCTTGGCGCTAACTCGCTAGTATTGGTCTTTACAAAAAAAAAAAATCTTATGGTTAAAATTACATTTTGTTATATGGTTCAATTTTAACAGCATGTCAGTTTAAACACTTCACACACAAAACTAGAAAACTCACTAAAACATTTTGAGGAACATAAGAACACCTTGACACTATGTGTTTAATACCAGTCTTTCATCTCATGTAACGTCTCAGATTTCAAAAGGAAAGAGTGAAATGACAGATGCCATCTGAACACCTCTTTTTGTGTCTGTGTGCCTCTTGTCTGTTTTTATGTCCTTTAGTGTGTTCAAGTCAGTGTGGGAATGGTTCAGCATGCCATATAGTTGTGTTAAATTCAACATGAAATCGCATTCACAACCCTTACAGTGTGTTGAAAAAGTATTTGCCCCCTTCCTGATTTCTTTTGTTTTTGTGCATTTTTCATACTAAATTGATGTAGATCTTCAAACGAGATATAACATTAAACAAAGGCAACCCAAGTAAACACTTGAAGCAAAAAAGTTATCCAACACCTATATCACCCATGTGAAATACTAACTGCCCCCTTAAACTTAATAGCTGGTTGTGCCACTTTAGCAGTAAAAACTGCAACCAAACGCTTCTGATAACTGGAGCTCTGTCTGTTACAACGCTGTATGGAATTTTTTCCCACTCTTCTTCACAGAACTGCTTTAGTTCAGCCACATTGGAGGGTTTTCGAGCATGAACTACCCGTTTAAAGCCCTGCCACAGCATCTCAATCAGGTTCAAGTCAGGACTTTGACTAGGCCACTCCAAAACTTTAATTTAGCTCCTTTTGAGCCATTCCGAGATAGACTTACTTCTATGCTTTAGATCATTGTCTTGCTGCATAATCTAGTTGTGCTTGAGCTTCAACTCACGGACTGATGATCGGACGTTCTCCTTTAGGATTTCCTGGTAAAGAGCAGAATTCATGTTTCCCTCAATTATTGCAAGTTGCCCTGCCCTAAAACAACAAAGCATCCCCACACAATCACACCATGCTTGACCGTAGGTATGATGTTCTTTTTGTGGAATTCTGTGTTTGATTTACGTCAGATGGTACGGGACCTCTGTCTTCCAAACAGTTCCACTTTCAACTCATCAGTCCACAGAACATTCTCCCAAAAAGCTTTGAGGATCATCAAGGTGTGTTTTGGCAAAATTCAGACGAGCCTTAATGTTCTTCTAGGTTAACAATAGATAGTGATAGACAGACTTCTGATAGTGTAGTCATGAACGGAGACCCAAAAAATAAAACCAAGCTTATACAATCTAGAGGGGTCCAATAGAATCTGTGTAAAATCTTGAATTGCATAAGGCGAACCCTTGCCTCTCTAGTAATGCACTGGTGCCTCGTGACCTTTTCCAAAAGCATTAATCACCTCTCCCATAGTCATCTGCTGCTTTAGGGGGGTGTATGCTACTCCCAAAAACAATACAGAGCAGGTGGTGCAGCTGTAAATACCTACAGATTTGAGATCTGGGAATCCCAAAATGTTGAACCAAATTTTCAAAAGATCTCAACACAAAGTGTAGTAACCCCCTCACAATCTACTCTGACCAGCAGAAAGGGTACTTAATTATAAATAATTTAGTGTTCAGCCATATCCTTGAGGCAAATAATAAATAAATGTCCAAATTAAACACACTGGACACTTTAGACCATACCGAGTGCAAATGTGAGATAACGGGGTGTAATTTAACCTCTCCGGTTAGTTTGATAGAAAGGCTTTGCAATGTCAAAATAGGGATAAGAACATCATGTTCATTACAAAACCATGGAGGTGCTCTCTCAGGTGGAAGCGACCAATGAGCCAAATGCCTGAGACCAAATGCATAATAATAAAATACAATCTTGGGATGTTTACCATTCCAGATGAAGGACTTCACTATGCTATCAAATTGCCTGAAATAAGAGAGGGGGACATCAACAGGGAGAGATTGTTGCCGGTAGTTAAATTTTGGAATACAATTAATTTTAATAACATTAACCTTCCCAATCATATGGCACTTTTCCACTGCACGTTATAGTTCGGTTCGACTCTACTCTACTACCTTTTCTTTTCTAAGCTTGCTTTTCCACTGCTGTTTAGTGGCACCTCAACGTGGGTGGGATTATAGGCTGATCGTCATAGTTGCGCTGCCTCGACTGTCATGACATCATCTTAAACACGACACAAAACAATAACATGACCGCTAGCTGTTAGCTACTAGCTCATTGTGCTGCATAAAGGAGTTGTTGCATGGTGATTTTACACAAGTGTAACAGTTAAATTGGCCTGGTTGTTTTAGAAGCAAGCTTCCAGTAGCTGGTCAACTAAATAAAGTGAAGCTTTCAAGCAGAGTATAGAGTTAATGTACCATCCTCCATCATGGACTCCAGCTGTGGCCGAGTTCAGGGCACTCTCCCTCCCATTGCTCGCTGGTCTAGATAGTGGTCCATTTGGTTGAAACACTTGCACTTTTCCTTGATGGTTCTGTAGTCACTTAAGTTTTTGTTTTACTTTTTCCTACACTGTTGGTAGATCCGGTGGTAGCCATGTGCAGCCAACAGCTGAGACACATCCTGAAAGACTTTTTAGTTTCATTCATCACTAACGAGAGGAATGTCTACACCTCGTTTATTGACCATGGAGTGGTTTTGCGCATAGCTATTTCTTTTTACGGTTCAAAAGTCGCGTGAACAAATGATACTGCTGTCACTGTAGTTAACTTGAAAACTAGCGGGTTGATGTCCCATGTCAAAAATCCAGTGACTCGGTAGTGACGATTCTCTCTGACCAATCTGAGATCTGCAGGGTTTTGATCGGCTTGACTCACCTGGAACCTCGACCGAGGTGGTACTAAAAGTACCAGGTACTATCCACAGTGGAAAACCCCCAAAAAGCGAGCAAAGTGGAGTCGAGTTGTACCGTGCAGTGGAAAAGCCCCAATAGATAAATGTAATGAGGCCCATGTTTCCACATCACACAGAAACCTTTTTATTAAGGGGTCAAAATTAACTCTAACTAAATCGGACAAATTTGCTGGGAATAAAATGACCAAATACTTACTGCCCTGTTTGGGCCACTGGAAGGTGCCCGGCTGGCAACCTATTAATGGGCCGTACACTGTCAGAGCCAAAGCTTCGGATTTAGACCAATTGACTTTGTATCTTGAGAAAGGGATAGATCTAGTGGGGTCAGAGACGAATAATAAAATATCATCTGCATAAAGTGAAAGCTTATGCGCCATACCTCCCACCATCACCCCTGGAAAATCATCTTCCTTTCTTATTGTGGCTGCTAATGGTTCCAGGAAAAGACAGAACAATAAGGGATAAAGTGGGCAACCCTGCCGGGTGCCCCTATCCAAAGTAAAATAATCTGAAATGAATCCATTTGTTTGTATTTCCACTACTGGATGTCTATAACAATCCATCCAATAAAAGTTTTCCTGAACACGTATATTTCCAAAATCTTAAAGATAATCCCATTCTACCATATCAAATGCCTTTTCTGTGTCAAGTGAGATGGCAGCGACTGGAGTCTGATCAATCGATATTGATGAAACGCCTAATGTTATCAGAAGAGCTGCGGCTCCGAATTAATCCCACCTGATTTATATGTTTAAGAGATGTCATAACTTATCGGTTAGCCAGAATTATTTTAAATATTTGAATCTCTCTGCTTTATGTATCTAGCCAAAAGCTTCCCTGCTTTGTCACCTGACTTGAAGTATGACTGTCGCCCTGAATAGCCAAAACTCCACCTTCCGCAACAAAATAGTATTATACCTGTATTTCAATCGGGTCAATTCTCTGAGGTCACCTGACAGCATTTGGTGCTTCAGCCCTGCCTCAGCACTTTTAATATTCCCTTCCAATTCCATGAGTCCTTATGCTTTGGACTTTTTGATGAATGGGGCATACTGTATGATCCGGCCCCTAAGAACCACTTTAAGTGCCTCCAAAGCCATGTCCACAGAGGATACTGAACTACAGAGGATACTGCTCACTGAGGATACAGCCTTTAACATTTGTTGAAATTCAGTATTTTGCCAAAGGGCTACATTAAAGCACCAACTATATAATTTATTTTACTCCGAATGTGCCAACACCTCTAAACTTACCAGGGCGTGATCTGAGAATAAGATGTTTCCAGTTGAGCAATCAATAACAGATTAAATGAGGAACTTGGATTAAAAAAAAAAAAAAAACATTCTAGAAAGAAAAAAGTATAGTCTACCAGATGTGTTCAAAAGTCTCCAAATGTCTGCAAGACCAAGATTTTTACACATCCTTTGAAGTGTCAATGTTGCTCTAGGGGGCTTACACACTTTTGCTTCACTATGATTAAGGGCTGTGTCCATCAAAAGAAAAAAGTCTCCTTCCAATATTATTTAATTAGGGGTGCCAGCAGCTTGCAACATCCCTTCAAGATCTATAAAAAAGCCCTGATCATCAATGTTATATTGTGTAAATATTAGCCAAAATCAACCTTTGCCCCTGAATCTCTGCTAAAACGATAACAACTCTTCCTAATTTATCTTTAATCTGTTTGAGACATTTGAATTGTAGATGCTTATCAGCGTAATGACTCCCCTGCTCTTACTTGAGCCAGCACTAAAGAAAACATGCCCACCCCATATATTTCCCAATTTTTTTCAGCTTCCTGCAGGGAAAAATGCGTTTCTTGAAGAAACACTATCATATTTCTTAAGTTAAGAAAATAAATAACATTCCTTCTATTATGGGGTTCCTCCTTTTTCGCATACGAGAGTCCCCGCGACAACTTTTGCATCGGATTGCTCAAGTCCGGTACTTCTATACAAATTTTGTGATAGAGACAAATTTTGGGTCTATAAAACAAACTCCAGCCAATAAGTGGTATAAACACAAAAAACATGTAGACTCATCCACATAACTGTCCCGAATGTGTGTTTTTCCACAGAACAAGCTCCAGCCGCTAGCGGAACCAGCACAACAAATTCCAACAATTCGAACGTTGTTTTATATTTCTCCATATCCTCCAGTTTTTCCCAAACGCGTTGCAAATCCACCTTGGTTGCTAGCGGGTTAGCAGCTAAATCCCTCTCTGATGACTCCATATAATGGAGTAATAATATCTTGACGTCCCCCATTCTTGTAACCAACTCGGTGAATTTCGTCTTCATGGCCATAATCAATAGACGTATTACAGCAAGATCCTCCACATCTGCAATTACCTTCGCCAGCATTGCCTACATACTCGACAGTTGACGCTGAATCTCCCCCGCCACACCATCCAAACTGAGTCCCTGGTTTGTGGCCGTGTCTGGGTTATCAGCTTGAACACTTAAGTGTCTTTTAATATCTCTAGAGCCCAAGGATTTTGAATTCTTTGACATATTGTCTTCATAGAAAAGTCTCACCGGTTTATGACACAAATAGTAATAAAACAAGCAAAGTGTGCAGAGCTCGACATTCACACGTCCGACCCTCACATGGCGCCATGCGTATCCCCATAAACAGTGACCTTTATTGATGTGAGATAGGCCTGCAGTTCCTTGAATGTTGTCCTTGGCTTTTTTGTGACTTCCTGGATGAGTCGTCGCTGTGCTCTTCAAGCAATTTTGGAAGGTCAGCCACTTCTGGGAAGGTTCATTACTGTGCCAAGTTCTCTCCATTTGGAGATATTGGCTCTAACTGTGGTTCTTTGGAGTCCTAGAGCCTTTGAAATAGCTTTGTAACCCTCATTCTCATAATTTATGGAATTTCTTTCGACCTTGGCATAGTGTGCTACTGGGTGAAACCTTTTAGCCAACTTTGTTTTATTGAACAGGGCAGGCAGTAATCAGGCCTGGGTGTTTCTAGTCCAGCTGAAGTCATTATGAATGCAGTTTCATAGATTTGGAGATTTAGTAACTAAGGGAGCAAATACTATTTCACAATGGCCCAGTTGGTATTTGATAACTTTTTTGCTTCAATAAATAACAATAACATTTAAAAACTTAAGACTGTATTTTGTGTTTACCCCAGATAGCCTTTGTTTTAAGTTAGATGTTTGTTTGTTTTTTTTAAACAATTTATTATGATATACACAAAACAGAATGGGGGCAAATACTTTTTCACAGCACTGTACTTTGTTAATGTGATGTATTTCCAAATTAAAAATAATATCCAACAAAGAAAAAATGTAGCAAGGGATTCAAATTTTATACTTTAGGAAATGTATGGTGAAAAGTGGGCGTTCCATACCAGAATGAAGGTAGACTTGAATGCATATTTGCAGGTGATTTTGGAGAGGATGAATTTTATTCCAGAAGTCAGGGCATATTTATTTGAGCCTCCACCTACTACTGGGAATAGTGATGTTGACTCGTGGAGGCTGAAGGTCAAGTTTTAACCCTCGAGAGCATCTCAAAATATACCATTGGTAGCACGTCTTTTTCAAATCTTTCATAATTAGCTATTTTTGCATCACCTTTATCACATTAATGTTAACTTTCAAATAGACCACACACACACACATTTTTATTACATATTTGTCAAATATTTTTATTCATATTTACTGTTTACAGAACACATTTTACTATGGTTAAAGATAGCAATGCACCAAAATGAACTTTCATGGCCAAAACCTTAACTGAATATTCTGGACACACTCGGTCAACAACCAAAACCGAAAATGATAATTTTAAATTGCACTTTGTTTGGAATAACTGAATAAATTCTAAATGTTATTATTGGAAATGAACCAAAACCACCTTTTCTACATCTTTTTCAGTTTAAAATAGAGTAGAGAGAAAAGAATTACATAAAAAAATGTGTCGCCTATTAAGAAAATCTTTATTGTTAACTACAAGAGTCTGGGCAGTAATTACATTGAAAATCTTCAGTAAACATGAAGCCAGTTCTAATGGCACTTCCGCACGTGCCATGTATGTTTCAACAACAGAGCAGCACTTATTCACTAAAGCATGCTGTGCATTAAGACTGTAAATATACTTATTAAACGCATCCTTTCCGATTTACAAAACAATTATTTCGCTTCTAGAGACTGAGTATAATGCACAAGCCATGTTTCTGTTAAAATTTTCGGCTAAGATTTTCTGCATTTTTCACTCTTTTGACCAAGCTGGCAGAAATTTCAATGCATCCCTAGTTTAGGCTGAAGTGTTTAATTTCTGCAGCATTAGTCTCATTGCAAAAATATATATCCCTTCCCAGATATTCCCACATAACAGTGTAAAACATTTTAAAAATGTTAGCAAAATGTTTGTTTCTGTTAGCAGGAGGTGTCAGCCCAAAAGAAAGTTGTGTCAGAGGCAAAAACATTTTGATTTCAAAGACGACAAAAAAATGTCTTAAGAATAACATGCAGTCATGAATCATGCACCATAAGAGCAGGAACGGGTATAAAGTATATGCGGTCAGTTTCATGTTGACTTTAGCAATTTTCCTAGATTAGACAGTTTAACCCTTTACACAGTTTGAATGTTAATAATTGACTTGTTTAATTGCATGCAATGACCCAGATTTCTTATTTTACTTCTTTATCTTGAACACTTTATACAGATTACCCAGAAAATAACCTCACATTGATTGTTGTCATGTCCAGGGCAACCCAACCACATTATAAAAATTTAGTTTGCTTTAATTTATATAAACATTTCTTTCCTTTTTTTTTTCTTTTACTTTTTTGTTGTTGTAGAAATCTGTCATTCAGATTCCCAAGAAGGTAGGCAACGATGACCTAACCCCCTTTTATTAAGACATTGTTTTGACCTTTTTATTTCTCTTTCCTTGTTCCTCGTCTACCTCCCTCAGTGTGTTCTGTGGTTGGCCCTATTTGCTTTTTTCTTTTGTCTTTTTTTTCTGGTTGTTTATCTTGTGTGCATTGTCATGGCCAGCACTAACAACCAACTTTAAAACTACACCATCCTTAACTTTCAACAATAACACCCAAAACCTTTTCTCCCCATCTGCATCCCTTTACCCCCCCCCCCCCCCCCCCAATCCATTTACCTGGTGATCTCACCTGTGTGTCCCATATACTGTGTGTGTGACTCATGTCTCTGGCTGCTCAAATAACACAGGGCTTTGAGAACAGGACCTGATGTCATAATAAAGCCAGCTAATAGGATATTATGTCATGGAAATAGAAATCCACATTCGTGGTGAAGCCCTGCAAACACAATCACTTTGCATAGTTTTTTTCTTCTCCCCCTGTAATATTAAAATCTCAAGCACAGGTTGTTTATGCCATGTCTTGCTCTCAATGGCACATAGAAGGCTGTGCAAGCTGTGCAAAATGGAAAAAAATATACTATAAAAAATGATCAGTTGTTTAAACTGATCTTCCCTATTCACTATATATTAATGTCATTCCTAGTAATAATTGTAATTATGATAAAGGCCAACTGTCATTGTACAGATATAATATATGTTAATGTCAGGTACAGTTGGATGAATTCTTTCAGCTAGAAATGTGAAAACAACAACAAAAAACAATGGATGAAGAATGGTTATTTTGTACTGAATAATTTCAGAGGAACTTCCTCTCTCTCTCTTTCCTCTTTTTTTACTTGCTCTATAACAATGACAACAGCTACAGAAGCTGAGACCAGTCAGCTGTCGGGCTTTATCATCCTGCTCAAAAACCTGCAAACTTTCCACATTGCACATATCTCTCTCACTGTCCAGGTTTCTGTGCCAGTGTATGAATCTGAATCTGTTGGACTGATGACTCACACACAGGCACCTGGTGAATGGAAGACACCATCTGTCTGAAATCACTAACCACTTGGGCCACACTCACAAATAACTTTACATTGAATGAACTAATGAATGTTTTCTACCACTGAAGTGATTTTTATTATTTTATAACCTGTTTATCCTCTCCACTAAAAGTGAAACAAGGTGATTATTGTTGTTAGAAACTAACAGAGGGCATAAGTGAGCAGTTGATTGAGCGAAATTAATGATTTTGCTCCCTCTGGTGGTCATAAGTGGAGCTTATATTTTGTAATGCTTGTTGGTATAAACCAATTACTCTTTGCAGGATTCAACCATTTTGTTTGTTTCTGTCAACGCTTTTAATGGTGTAATGCACGCGTGTGTGTGTGTGTGTGTGTGTGTGTGTGTGTGTGCTTTTACACCTCACCATCTGAACAACATTAAGCTAGCAAAACTTTTCAAGCTGTTTCTCCTACTGTCTGTTAGAGTGTGCAAGTGTGTGTTTCTGTCCTCTGTGTGGGTATACTCCTAGCAGAAGAGACCTGACAGTAATGACAGACCTGTTAGTTTCAATGTGTATATATGTGATTTGTCTGGTGGCATGTTTGGGATGCTTATGCCGTATGCTCGGTTAGGAGTATGGTGGCTGTTGGATATGTGTAGTTACCATGGTGATGGGGGTGTTAAGAATCCTGTAGAGCGTCTTGGACAGACCCACATCATTCAACCTCGCTTCATATGACTGAAAAAGTCTGTCTGATTCATCTGTTCATTGGCACTTGTTTAAACACAGTATTCCACATTTGACATCACAAATACACTGCAGAAGCAGAATAGAAAGTATTCGTAAAATACAAATGAACAAGTGAATTGGTGGACTGTGTGACCATGGAATGGGATGGCTCTGAAGGGGTAAATGTTTTCATGTGGTGCTACTGTAGGCCGCCCTCCCCTTTTCTGCTCACTGTACTAGATGAGTTAAACTAGAATTCAGACTAAGACTAAACTTTTTGCAATTTTTTCGAGGAGCCCCTATGAAGGAGAGGGTCAAGAGGAGGGGAGCAGGTGAGATCAAAACGCAATTTTTCTTATTCAGACCAAATCAGTGGAGTCTGTGAGGTGTAATTGGGCTATAGAGGGGTCTTTAATTGGTTGATAATAGTTTTTAATCAATAGGTTACTGATTGGTATTTAATTAAGCAGATTAATTGGATGATGATTTGCAGTGTGTGAATGTGAGTGCGCACAAGTGAGAATTAATTTTCCTGAAATGTGTTTTGAGTTTGTGTTTCTGAAATTTGTCTACAAAGAAAAATGGCTTTCAAATTACTACCTTTGTCTCTCTGGTTCTGATATGGCTTACACATGCACACTTGAAAGTTTTCTGCTTGTGTAACCTGATGATATACTAATATCAATATACTAATGAAAATAATAATGATACACTTTAATGCTGTGAATATATCTGCACTATGCATCAATTTGAACTTTGTCGCTTTATACTGTTGTTTTCAGCTAATTATTATGAATAGCTTAAGATGAATTCATTTTGTATTGTGAAATATAGAAAATCTGTATGACAGACCAATATAATGCTGCCTTCAAGTCATTACCGAATTGACATATTTCACTGTTTCTAGAGATAAGGGACAAAACATGTTTGAGTTTATTTTTTTAATACTGGATATATTTGTAGACAGGGGTGTCAGTGAAAGAATCAGGTAAGGGAACAAGTTTTTTATAAAAACGCTTTTTTCTTAAAATGTACATTTATTCACATCAAAACATACATCTATTGTCATTTGTGTTAACTCTTCAGACACACTAAAAGTATGCTATTTTAATTTGATTCATCCAACAAGAGTGTACAGTCTTTAATTATCTAATAATAGTTACCGTTGAATTTAAAAGTTTACATACACCTTAGCAAACACATTTAAACTCAGTTTTTCACAATTCCTGACATTTAATTGTTGAAATTTCCCTGTCTTAGGTCAGAGGATCACTATTTATTTTAAGAATGTGAAATGTCAGAATAACAGTAGAGAGAATGATTTATTTCAGCTTTTATTTCTTTCATCACATTCCCAGTGGGTCAGAAGTTTACATACACACTTTTGTTAGTATTTGGTAGCATTGCCTTTAAATTGTTTAACTTGGGTCAAACATTTTAGGTTCCTTCCACAAGCTTCTCACAATAAGTTGCTTGAATTGTGGCCCATTCCTCCAGACAGTAACTTAGAGGTTTGTGGGCCTCCTTGCTCACACACACTTTTTCAGTTCTGCCCACAAATTCTCTATCAGATTGATGTCTGGGCTTTGTGATGGCCACTCCAATACCTTGACTTTGTTGTCCTGAATCCATTTTCCCACAACTTTGGAGGTATACTTGGGAACATTGTCCATTTGGAAGACCCATTTGTGATTGAGCTTTATCTTCCTGGCTGATGTCTTGAGATGTTGCTTCAATATATCCACATAATTTTACTTCCTCATGATGTCATCTATTTTGTGAAGTGCACCAGTCCCTCCTGCAGTAAAGCACCCCCACAACATGATGCTGCCACACCCATGCTTGACGGTTGTGATGGTGTTCTTCAGCTTGCAAGCCTCACCCTTTTTTCTCCAAACATAACGATGGTCATTATGGTGAAACTATTAAATTTTTGTTTCGTCAGACCAGAGTACATTTCTCCAAAAAGTAAGATCTTTGTCCCCATGTGCACTTGCAAACTGTAGTCTGGCTTTTTTATGGCAGTTTTGGAGCAGTGGCTTCTTCCTTGCTGAGCAGCCTTTCAGGTCATTTCGATATAGGACTTGTTTTACTGTGGATATAGATACTTGTCTTCCTGTTTCCTGCAACATATTCAAAAGGTCCTTTGCTGTTGTTCTGGGATTCCTTTGCACTTTTTTCACCAAACTACATTCATCTTTAGGAGACCGAATGCGTCTCCTTCCTGAGAGGTATGATGGCTACGTGGTCCAATGGTGTTTATACTTGCATACTATTGTTTGTAAAGATGAACGTGGTACATTCAGTCATTTGGAAATCGCTCCCAAGGATTAACCAGACTGAGGTCTTGGCTGATTTCTTTTGATTTTCCCATGATGTCAAGAAAAGAGTTTGAAGGAAGGCCTTAAAATACATCCACAGGTAGACCTCCAATTGACTCCAATTATCCAATCAGAAGCTAAATTAGGCTGGACATGATTTTTTTTGGAATTCTCCAAGCTGCTTAAAGTCACAGTTAACTTGGTGTAGGTAAACTTCTGACCCACTGGAATTGTGATATACTCAATTAAAAGTGAAACAATCTGTCTGTAAACAATTGTTGGAAATATTTCTAAACTACTTTGCAAAACTAAAGTTTGCTAATATGAAACCTGTGGAGTGGTTAAAAAGAGTCTTCAACCTAAGTGTATGTAAACATCTGACATCAACTGTATGCGATCAAATATATTCTATACCTTTTTTTTTGGTTTTCACACTATTCTGAAAAAGCCGACAGAGATTACAAAATTTTATATTTTCCCATTTTAACCATGTGTTGTACATTGCAGCCATATTTTTTTTTTCCTTAGTTGTAGTTGTTTATATAACCTAAACTAATGCCAAAATGTATCCCATAATTCTAGCAGAAATGATCATAATGTTAATGATGGTGTTGAAGCTGTGACCGCAGATACTTCAACATTGTTTAAAATATGAAAAAATATCAAACTTATCAGACCATGCATCCACCATGAGCAGGAAGTGGGAAAGGGATACTCAGAGTTATAACTGACCGTGAAATTGTCTGATTTATTCAGGATTATAAAAACTGTGGAGTTGATGCAAATTGAGGACACAACTTGATTGGCAGTTTACATGGAAATTGTAATTTAAAGTTTACTTTTATGTATTGTTTGATATCTTACAGATCCATATCTTTCATTTGATATTCATATTTATGAAATTGTTGCATTTCTAAACACTTTGTTTGGCAGTTTAACAGTGTAACCTCTTACTAAGGACAGGTTAAGGTTACATGTGCTTCCAAGTATAGAGCATGCATTTTTTTAAAATTCTAATTAAATTATTTAAAAATAAAAAGTCCCGGTTAACCCTATGGCCAGACCGCCCCTTTAGATATTACTCATGTATGCAAGACATGTTTTCCCCATTGTCGGAAGAATCAGGGATTTATTAGTTTTTCTTTAAACCCTAACTTTACCTGTTGGGTCAGGTAAAGAATCCTAGCGGAAGCAACATTTTCTTGGTCATAAGAGTTCAATAGTCCGGTTCTGCAAGTAAAAATCCTACTATTATTTTTTCCATAGGGGAATTAATTATTAACAATAACGTATAAACATTTAAAGACAGACCAACATTGAGCTCCAAGGTTTTTAATCAATGGTTTAATCTTCTGTTGAAGCTGTCAGTCTGCGTTGTTAAAAAAAAGTACATTTTTAAATGTGTGATTAATATTAGAATTCCAGCTGAATAACTGCGCTACCCATGAATCCTGTAGAGAAAGATCCACCAATCACATGGGTGCTGTTGCGCTTTATTATGTTTTCATTTTGAATTTTGACATCTGCTGATGATGAAAGGCTTTAAAGCTTTCCAGACAATAATACTGATTAGGCTGGTTTATGAGGCAACAGGCTTGTGTGATAAAACTACATTTACCATAATTCTGTGTGGCAGCAGAAGAATGATATCCACAGATTCCCTGACCAACCACTGGGCGACACCATGATGATTCTGATTGCCAGTGTTTTCTGGTTCTGGTCTCTATAAGAAGCAATTTAAAAACTACTTTTTTGTTGTTCTAGCGCTAAAAAAAGCGAAATATGAAATTGCCCACATGTCCATTTAATTAAAAAATCTTAGAATGTACATCATATTGCTAAAATTGTCAGGAACTTTCCAGAATGATCTGAAGGCAGCATAAAGCATGGTGCTCTCGATTACAAATGACATAGTCATATTAGACAACCCATCTGAACCTTGCTTTTTTTCTCTAAGCAACGTTGAGCCATGTGAGATCAATATACAATCTTTAATATAATATTCTAACAGTATTTACTCACTGTGTTTTAGGGATAGATGTATGAAGGGGAGATTTGGAGCCTCAAGTCAACATGCAATCAAAATAGTGTTTTTTAAATTCCTTTTTTTACACACTTTTTGTGCTCAATTCATCAGTACATTTTATTTCAAAGATTTTTTTTGTCTTTTTTTAAAATGTACACTGCAAAAAAATATTTTCAAGACAATTATTTTTGTCTTCTTTTCCTGAAAAAATTATCGAAACTTTCTTAAAATGTGATTTATTTACTTGTCAGGCAAAATGGGATATTAAGTCTTGTTTTAAAACAAATCTTATCAAATTTAGTTTTTTTTTTTTTTTTTTTTTTTTTTTAATTCAAAGGGAAAAGTTTATTTAGCAGATTTTGTTTTTCTTGTTTTAAGTCTAAAGTTCACTAAATTTGATTTAGATTTCTCTCAAAACAAGACGTAAAATCTTATGCCAGTTTACTTGTCAAGTAAATAAATCACATTTTAAGATATTTAGATATCTATACTTGAAAATATTTTTATTGCAGTGTAATAACTTTCTTTTCATTTTTGGCTGGGAAAAAAAACTTTCCCTCCAGCCACTGGCTCATTTTGGTATGTAACGGACATTTTTCATGACCCAATCAATTCAAATCAAGATGGATAAAATCAAGTCCCTCCATACATCTGTTTCTCTTTGAATATTCTGTTTCACTCTGAAATACATCAGATAATATCGGCGGAAGTAAGAACGGTGTTTCATGTGGACTTCAGAGGCTCAAACTCTTAACAGGCTGAGACTCATTCACTATTCATTCGAGAGTCAATACAAATTCCAGTTCATATCCTGAGAGTACGGCAGACATTCAGATGTCTCCGAGTTAAAGTGGTTAGCTACAGGATTGTTCATTTGAAGCAGAAGGCTTTCTCTGTGTCATGTGTTTGCAAACACACGTGCATGCTCCTTTTCTCTGCAATATTTGTCCAGTTGTTTATAGCCTTATGTCTCTCTCCAAGCATTACCACTGCCTCATCCTCTCTCTCTTTCTTCAACCCCCTCTCTTCCCCTCTCCCCTTGAATTTTCTCACCTTTTCTTTCTCAATGAATTCTCATGCAACTTTCTACATCCTCTGTTCTCTTTTTTTTTCTCTCTCTCTCTTTGTTTCTGTTCTCCCTCTACTGACATCCTCCTCTTATCCTCCCCCACCACCATCCTTCTCTCTCCATCACTTTTTCCTCCAGATCTATGCTCAGCAGTGCAGAGAAATCGGAGAAGACCAGCGTAGGGGTGGAAGACGACAACAAGGACTCCTCCCCGGGAGATGGGACTTCTCCGGGCGCACCCGTTTCTGCGCTCAAAGACCAAGCTAAGCCTCGTTCGCTTCGCTTCACTTGGAGCATGAAGACCACATCTTCCATGGAGCCCGGCGAGATGATGAAGGAGATCCGGAAGGTTCTGGATGCCAACAGCTGCGAGTACGAGCTGCGAGAGCGCTACATGCTGCTGTGCATGGCTGGCAACCCCGCCCGCGACGACTTCGTTCAGTGGGAGATGGAGGTCTGCAAGCTGCCCCGCCTCTCGCTCAATGGTGTGCGTTTTAAGAGGATATCCGGCACATCTATCGCCTTCAAGAACATTGCCTCCAAAGTCGCCAACGAGCTGAAGCTGTGAGGGGAAGGAGAGCTGCAAGTGAAAAGTAGCATTTTTAAGAGTCTCAGAACAGGGACAAGTGGAGAACAGCCACTACTCAAGCGCAGTGCAAACTGCTGATATGGTTTGGTACAGAGAGGAATCAAATCAGATTCATACAAATGGGCCCTTCAATCTTGCATACCGAGGTTACAATTTGGAGTTTTGGGCACTTCAGTCAATGTGAACTCTGTAGGTTCTTGAATCATTGTCCTTGATTGTCATGAGTATGTTAAATCCAGAAAGGCTACAAGTACACGGTTCGTATTCTGCTGTTTTTTGCTCAGAGACTTGATTGATTTGGTTGAACTTTGAACTCATTTTAGTCTTGATCCCTTCATATACTCGCACACAAACACAACTATTGCCTATTGGAACAGATAAAGTATAAATGCCAAACTTGAAAAGAGGGATAGCCATTAAATGTAAACCCCCAAGTGTGAGTGGAGGTGGGACTTTTTTGCCCCCTTCAAAGAAACACACTCACAAACTTTCAGCGTATCTCTTCCTCTTATTCTGTCAACAGGGTTTACACCTCACCATTACTCCATAAAAAGCCAGCACACTTGATCAATACTGTAAATTGTGGTTAAGGTGATTTTAGTTCTTAATCGGCTGGGTTGAGATTTGCTGCACTGGAATAGGTGTATTTCTGTTGCCTTTTTTTTTTTTTTTTTAACGAAACGAAAGGTTTTATTGTTGTATTTACCAATGATTATGTTTTAATATAATTCTTAGGAAAAAACATTATTTTTTAATTATTATATTATTGTTTGTGGTCTAGTGTTCTTGATCGTGCTATGCCTTTGTATAAAGAATGTCTGAAACAAGCACCACAGGACTCCCACCAAACTTTTCACTCTTTCCCCTCTTCATCCCAAAGGATAATGGCGCAGCAAGTACTCAATCACTAGACTAATGACTCTCTCCGTGCAGCCAACACCTGCCTGATGTGGTTCAAGCCAAGAACTTTTCACCTCCATCCTGTCTGGAGGTGGCCTTATGTCATTTCTGCTTTGATGGCACACTCTCTATGAAAATATGGAGCGAGTGAAAGTTTGCGTGTGAGAGAAAGATATAATGATAGTGTCATATCTGAAATAACCAAAAGGCTTGCCGAGCTTCATATTTAACAATGCAGACACTGTACTGATACATAGCCTTGAGACCAATATTGGCTGAGGCCCTATGAAATAGGCTTCTGTTTATTCCAATATCTTTGCTGTCATTATCAATTTTACCATTGATATTGATCACTCATATCATTCTTTCAAAAGCAGATCAGTAGTTCAAGCATACAGGAACCAACCCAGAGCTTTTTTAAGAGTGGGGAATGAGTGTGTCTACATAAAAGAGGGAGGAAAAGCGTACACTATGTGCTAGAGTGAAAAGTGTGTATCCATCTTTCTCTGCTGAGCTGTACATGCTTGCATGCATCCTCTAGTTGACATTGGGTACACTGTCACCTCTGTTGTTATTTAACAGGAGCGGGGTTGGGATCAGATCTCCTTATAAAGCCTATCACCAGTTTGGGGACAATTGTGCACACGTGTTTTTTATCTTCATAGAAAATAATAATGATCTTTTTTGCTGTTCTCATAAATTATCATTTGTTCAAGGTGCTGGGGATCCAATTATCTTTAGTATTGTCATTTTACTTCAGGGTTGATTGTTTTTATTTACATGTTTTTCATTGCTGTAATTTTATGATTTGTGTCTGACTCTTCAATGTTGGGTTAGGGGGGTGCGAATAGAGAAATACACCAAATGTTTTTGTTTCTTTTTGTGCAAAGATGATGATGAATTATGATCAATGATAGTAATAAAAACAGTTACATTCAAGCTGGTTGTATTGAAACTGATGCAACATGTCCTAACTCTAAATATACCAACTTTGTGGTATCTTGAAAGAATGATCTTAACGATCTTATTTGATTGCAAATGGAGTATTTGTTTGTAATTGGTTCACAGTAACCAGTGTTGGGTGTAGTCTGCTTACAAAGAAATTTGATCATATCATAACTGAATTACTTGGTTTTTTTTTAGGGGGAAAAAAAAAGTAATGCATTAAGTTTTAAATTGTTGTAATCCGATTACAGTTACTGATTTTCAGTTAAACTGTTTAATTACATTTCTTGAGTTACACATTTCTAAAATATTTATGTACATTTTATACATGTATTATGTTCATATTTATGTCTGCTTTCATTTCAGCGACAGCTGAAGAGTTGGTATAGTCATAAGTTAGGAATGTGCTGTAGTTTAGGACTTGCAGAACTTTCCATTATTTGGAAAGCATTGAGTGAAAAAAACTCAAAGTAGAAATGTGATTAACTTTTCAAAAAAGAAATCAGTATTCTGATTTAGTGTGAAAGTAATTAGTTATTTGTAGTGGATTACTTTTTTTTTTTTTTTGAAACTTCCCCAACAGTTACAGTGTCCTAACCAGGTGCGACCCAACAAAGCATCAAGCTATAAAATCTCTCTCTTCCATGTAAATCTCTTCCTTTAAAGTAACAACAAACTCGTTTGGTCATTTTCACTTTATTCTGAAAAAAAAATTAAAACAAACAAAAATAGTCAAGCAAATCCAGTTACACATGTAAACATCTCACATACGTACAACATTTTGGAAGAAACGAGAACTCGTCTTGCACAATCATCTTTAGTGTTTTAACGTCTTGTGCATTTGAGCAAGATGATATATCAGTATATATCAGTGTATTTCAGTCAAAAAAAATCAAGTATTTGCATTTGATCACATAGTGCTTAGTCAATATTAACTAATACTACATAAATTCACTATCTAACAATATCTTAAGGACCTAATTATACAAACAACAAAAACTACTTCACCCAGTGTCAACATGGCTCTTCAAATGGGATAGTGAGTACACACGATTTCCCAGTTTCCTGGCACTTCAGTCACTCGGTGGTGTGCTTATTGAAACACACTTGGTGATGTGCAGCTTTTGCCATAGTCACATGAGTCTGTTCTTGTGGCAGGTTTAATTGACATCACAATCCAGTGTATAAGGTTTTTACCCTGCAATTTGGTTACAATTCTAACATCTCTACCAAGCTTTTTATGACGGATGGTGTTTCAATAGCTGTAGTTACAGTGGAGACAACTGTGCTTGAGAGGTATAACTGTAAAACCTGTGGACAGGTGAGTTTGTGGAGCAGTAATTTTGTTTTTGGCTAGACTTTTAGAGATGTGAGGATATTAGCTGGTTGCATGTATATGGTGGGTTCTCTTCTGTCCTTAAGAAAGGGAATCTTACTGTGTATTTCATTAGGAAGAACACCATTTATTCACCCTTGAGTGTTACTGTCTCAACTACCTGACCTATATTTTGGTGTATGTCCATATTTCCAACCCAGCTTATGATTTTATGCACGACTAATTTTTTCCTATCTCTCAAGAGGCATTAATAGACATTGCCATGTTACATTGACTTGAGACCAGTTTTCCGATTTCTCCAGGTGTGGATGTGGCTCACACAGTCACTGTAAGAGGGCACCCACTACATGGCAATCAGTGTGACTGAGGGGATTCCACTTTCAGCCCAACCAGAGAGGGCGGCAGCTGTCCGGCAGAGGAGGAGCCTAGAGAGTTCCTCAATGCCCCCTTGTGGAGTGAGGATGCCACTGCCGGTCTGATGAGTGGAGGAGGAGGGTGGTGATTGTGGGGCGTCCGATTCTGTAGAGGTCGCGTTTGTAGCGGGGGAGGCTGGCGGAGCAGGCTAGGAGGTGCTGAGGGGGGAGCAGGGCGCAATAAGGGTGGTGGCTGAGTGAGAGGTGGGGAGGACTGGGCAGAGTGGGAGTTCCCAGCAACATTGGCATCAGAGGGCGGCAGAGAACTGTCAGAGTGTGGGGGATAGATGCAATCCATCTTAACCTATAAAAATAATGAACACATCATAGACATTTCAAAAGGTAATCAGAGCACAGTAAACCCCACAAGAAATTCCTTGGCCTTCTTCTCTTTAACTGTTTTGATCTCAGTCCTGCGGAAACAAGTCTAGTCTAATCCACCTTTTACACAACACAAGTGCAATTCAAATATATTATACTTTTCCTCATTCCTCCTCACCTCATCATCTTCCCCTTCTGGTGACCTATTCAGCTCCGTGTCCGCACTTCTCTCACTGTTCCCTTGAACCACTTCCTGCTCTGCATGCCATTCACGTAGCACCTCCTCAAGATTGAAGCGCCTTCGGTAGCTGACAAAGAATGAGCTCACCTGTGCCACCGTTTTGTTGCCGATCACGTCTGCAATGGCTGCAAAGTCTTTACCGTATCGCCTGACAGCTGCAGAAAATGGAATATGGCTACATGACAAAACTGCATGAAGCAACGCTTAAAATTAGGGTTAACCAAAGTGAGATTCTCATATATTCAATCTGCACAATCTTCAATTTTCCCTGTTCTTGTACTGCAGTAAATACTGACACCGGTGGTGTTTGGCCCATACTGCTGTCATACTTCAAAATGCTCCGACTTTAAAAACAACCTATATCTAGGGCTGTCAAGATTCTGAAATTTGTCTGATGACCAATAATTGTGATTATGATAGTTCATTTTATCTTTAAGTGCTTTCACGAATAATTGTCATAATTTTCGTATTTCTTAATTCTCTATATGATTGGAATGCACAATAATCATGGTTATCTAGAATAACCACGGTTAGATCAAATGAACGCGATCAGATGATTATTTAATAATCGTGACGGGCTTAGCTATATCAAATTGTTTTGGATTTGTATTCTTATAGTCACATCATAATAGGGCTGAAACGATTAGTTGACATTATCGACAACAAAACATTTTCGACAAAAGTTTTCATTGTCGAATAGTCATCTGATTTAATTTAATGCAACATGAGATCTTTTGATCGCCAATGATGATGCGGGAGAGCAGCACTTGATCGACAACAACTCCCAGTCCAGACGCACTCCAAACAGATTGAAGTGATGTAGATCGCAGAGTATTAGAATACAAAAATGAAAAGTCAATACAGAAGCCGTGTCGTCATCGTGAAATAAAGCGGAGCCGTACCTGGTGTTCTGCTTGAGCAAAACTTGCGTGTCGGAGCGTCTAAAAAGGAAACACAGCGCCGTTATATACTATATTTAATGCATCCTTTATTAAAGTTCAAATAATAAGGAAGTGGGCTGTATAAATAAGCACAAACTCTGAAACTGGCATTTGCCTGTGTGGTCAGATATTCATATAGTTACGAGTCGGTTTTTGGTTTGTAATTTTTTAGTTTTTCGGCGGTGTATTTGGTTATTTTCTGATAAAAAAATGTTTAAAACTCCTTATGTACATTTACTTTAGCAGCTAAGAATTTTTTTTTTTTTAAATTTGTAATATAATTAATTTTAATATTTACATATTTCTAAATATCGAAAAATCCATAAAACAAGATACATTTACCTGAGAAGCAACATAAGATATTTCGACTTGCTTTTATAGCAAATATCTTGAATATAAGAAGATTTTGTCTTTACTGCACTTGCAGAAGTATGAACAAGTGAAAATACACTTAGCAAAATACACTTATATTAAAGATATAAAGCAAGTCTAAAATATCTTATGTTGCTTCTCAAGTAAATGTATCTTGTTTTAAGGATTTTTAGACAATTTTAAATAGAAAACAAGACAAAAACACTTGATAAAATTATTTTTTGCAGTGAAATTTTTAATGAATTAATAAAAATCCAAGTAGTTTTTCCCCTTTAATTCAGTGAATGTCATTTAGAGGTATTTTTAAAAGATGATTTTGTCCTCTTTATTGTCAGTAAGCACGTTTAATACAACATTTTAAGTCAGGCTGAATAAATGGTTAAGAGCTAATGATTAATCATTGCAATAATCGACAAATAGTCGAATAATCGTTAGATTAGTCGATTATAAAAATAATCGTTAGTTGCAGCCCTATATCACATAATGTGATATTTCTTAATCATTAGAACCACCAGAGGCGGACTGGCCATTGGGAGAACCAGGACTTCCTCCCGTGTTATTTGTTATTGTGCAAACCAACATAAACTACATTTTGATAAGAGACAGCAGTATGCAATACACTGGGATGTGATGTATTCCAGTGTAACCCAGACACTAGACAACGCATGAATAATCATATTACCAATATACAGTTCAAAATGAAGTTTATATGCATGGCAAATTCCTAATAATGTGTAACGATAATCTTTCTCACCCTGAACAGCAAGGAGCTGTTCCTCGGTCGACCAGCGAGAGTTAATCTTTTGGGTGGGCTGAATGAAAAACAGAGCAAGAAGAATATTAAGAATTATGAGGAATTTCACAATGGCTCAAAGTCTTGTTCTTCAGATCTAGACCTGGCCAACTCTTCAAGACAAATTGCACATCTAAGATGGTTCATTTCAAAATATAATGCAATTCAGGATTCATATACAGTATCTATTACACTAAAAGACTATCCATGGCTTGTTATGTCTTGCCTTGCTTGGAGAAACATTCACATGTGTGCCACAATATACAGTAGTTTCACAATCATAATTTCTTAACGACCTGCAAGTGATAAATTCTCTTGATGTGTGTACCAGAGCAACTGCATGTGAGCAAATACCTCTGACGGCATCATGCCCTCAGTGCCTTCACCCAAGTTGTGCTTGAGAACGCTGTTGGTTTGCTTGATGCTTTGGACCTAAACCAAAATCAGAGTTTACCAATGGTGGTAGGTTAAGATTAACACTTTCTAGTGTTTGCATGTTAGTGATCACTAACATACAACACAAACCACTGAATTTTACACTCACTACATAAATCATTATGCATTTGACCTGAACATTTGATTGTGTTATTTGAAGTATTTGGAAGAAATGTGCATGTGTACATGTTTACCTGTCTTTTAAGTGACACTAGCTTTGTGTCCAGATGTCTGACAGAAAAAGTTCCTGAATCAGTGGATGCTGAGAGCGCGACAATATCCTCCTGCTCCAGGTGCATGCCTTTAGGAGGCCTCCGGCGAGCTCGCAGAGGGTGGTGTCGGTACTGTGCACCCTGATTCTCTTTCCGAGTCGGACCGGACTTGCTCGGGCCCTTATCACGCACTGATCCATTTCCAGCATTCTGCTTTGTAGCCTGAAAAAGAGCACAAAATCTCAGTAAAAAACACAACTTCCTCTGCAGAGTTCTTGGTATTAAGGTAACTACTTATGCAAAGTCATACAAGTATTACCTTAATAATATTAGACAGTCACACTCATGATTACTTTTTTTGTGATATTTGTCATGAGCTGTTGTGTGTCTATTTGTACTATGTTCTGGGCTATTTGGAGTGTTGTGTGAAAGGTTCTTTTCACTGCTGATATTCAGGATATCCAAAGCTCACCTCTTTCTTGGTGTTGATCTCAAAGTCACCGTCGCTTCCTGGATCTGCTTCCTCAATCTCGTCATTACTGGTACAAACAAAAATGTAGTTTGTAATGGATCAGTCTGGAAGCGGTCACTTTATTATTCATTGTCCTTTCTCTCCATCATTCTCTCTTTCCCCTGTTTTTTTGCTCTCCTCTTACCTTTCTTCCTTCTCTCTCTTGCTGAGGAGCTTGCGTGCTTGGCGGTCCATGACACTGGTCCGGGTTCTGGTCTTCTTCCAGCAATAGTAGTATTTCACCAGGCTTGAGATCAGCTTGTCTGGCAGCTGAGAAATAAACATGACAGACCGCTATGATATTAGAACATGTACACTACCGAACAATTGCACACACATAATTCTTCATTGTGACCATTTCTACATTTTAGAATAATATTAAAGCCATCAAAACTATGATGCAACACAAATAGAAGTATGCAAAAATGTAGATAGATATCAAAATTATAATTTTAGATTGTTCAAAGTAACCACACTTTGCTTACAGCTCTGCACACACATGAAATTCTCTCAACCAATTATTATTGTTTTGTAAAGAAATTCATATATTATGCACAATTTATATTTATTTACAAAACTAATTTCAAGCATTTAAGCAAATGTTTAGATCAAACGTTTTTTTTTATGATTATTATTTAAGTTTAAAACCATACATGTGTTGATTTGACCCATGATTTAACATGATGGGATGAGTAATGGTGTAACCAACGGGGTTTCAAACTTTTTACATGTTTTCTGCTGGTTTTATGAAGCTAAATTTAATACTTAAGACCAACTAAAAAAAAAATGTAAGGAATAAATAAGGGAACACAATACGTCAATATGTTCTCTAAAATTAAATGTCTAGGGAGGAAATTAATTAATATTTATAGCAACATTTCAAAGTTGTGCAGCTGGGTCCAACTACAGTGTCGCCTTCCAAACCGTTCAGAAATTTAGGGGTAACCATTGATGACAAGCTAAATTTCACAGACCACATCTCAAAGACTGCAAGATCATGTAGATTTACACTCTACAATATCAGGAAGATAAGACCTTTCCTCTCTGAACATGCCACACAACTGCTTGTTCAGACACTTGTCATAACTAGACTGGACTACTGTAACGCTCTCATTGCAGGCCTTCCTGCATGTGCTATTAGACCCCTGCAAATGACCCAGAATGCAGCAGCACGTCTGGTCTTTAATGAACCAAAGAGAGCACATGTTACACCACTCTTTGTCTCTCTCCACTGGCTGCTGGTTCATGCACGTATTAAATTCAAGGCCCTGATGCTGGCATACAAAACAGTCACTGGGTCTGCTCCAGCATACCTAAAAATATTTATGCAGAGCTACGTTCCCACCAGAAGCCTGCGGTCAGCTAAGGAACGTCGCCTTGTTGAACCAAAACAAAGAGGCACCAAAACACTTTCCCGGACTTTCAGTTTTATCATAGCACATTGGTGGAATGACCTTCCCTCAAACTCAATCCGTGAAGCTGACTCACTCTCTATCTTCAAAAAATGGCTAAAAACACATCTTTTCCAAGAGCGTTTAACCAGTCACTAAAAAATTTGTTTTGTTTTTTTTAATTAAAAAAAGTTGTTGACCTTAAATCTGTTTTGTATTCTATTCTGATGATAGTGAAACTTTGTAGTATGGCACTTTTCGTACCACTGTCTCCTTAAGATGATTCACTTATGTTTTTCCTCTTTTGTAAGTCGCTTTGGATAAAAGAGTCTGCCAAATGAATAACTCATTTTATAAAAAGTATTTATTTATTTTTTTTTCATTTTGCCTGGAACAAACGTTTCCCCATTTCTCACACTTATCTATCGGCCCTTCAATCGAACTTTCAGAAGATTCAGAAAAGGCGCATCTGCCCATGTTTCCCAAGTTCTTCTACGGTTACTGACAGTGACACAGCACATACCGCCACCTACTTGTTCAATTAATATTTATGATTTAATTTAAGCCGCGTGGTGCAGGAATTTGGCCTACTCTTCTCTCTCATGACCGTAGGAACTTAAGACTTTCTGCTCCGATTGAAGACTTTTTAAGGCCTTCATTTGCAGAAGGGCATATTAAGACTTTTTAAGACATGTTTTAATGCCAAGGAGCCCCAAATATGATGTTTCCCTTACAATGGACCCCCTTCCTAATTTAAAGGCAGCCACAGTATACATGTTTAAGTAAACTGACCCATTTATACTCTGAGGAAAAATAGAGATA
The DNA here is from genome assembly GCA_032164185.1 of Moxostoma hubbsi. Classification (NCBI taxonomy): domain Eukaryota; kingdom Metazoa; phylum Chordata; class Actinopteri; order Cypriniformes; family Catostomidae; genus Moxostoma; species Moxostoma hubbsi. The sequence goes on along the minus strand of JAVLUX010000002.1, from coordinate 47,054,823 downwards.
TTAAGACAATGTTGATCTTGTGTCCAAAATTAAATAATTAGCTTTTATTTTATATTGTATTGAAGCCAAACAGATTATTAAAAGGGGATGTGGAAAATAGTAAATGTATTTTTTTCTGCCCAATATTAGGAGAAATATTAGTGCATATTTTATATTTCTATTTTAATATTTTTATAGCATTTTTTTTTGCAGTAATTATTGTTCCAAAGCACCTTTTCCCATTGTGCCATTCAACCAGTGAACAAGCTAAAAGCAACAGCGATGATGAAAAGATGAACTCTCTTCACAACTGTATGAAAACCCCTGGTGTAACAGATGAGTGTGATCAGAATGATTACAGAGCTGCCTCAGCTAAAGGACTGCAGAGCTCAACAGAAGCCAGTATACTTCATACAGTCAAACACGAGGCCAGACAATGACTTGCAACAGGGATGTGCGATTCTACACTATCCTGTATCTAGAGACACCTGCTCTTCTTTAGCAAATTCTTATATAAGCTATCTTGCCTCCATCCCCTCTCTCACCATCTGTTGGATGCGGTGGAAGCTCTTGCCATGAAAACTGAAAGCCTGTTCAAACAGAACTTTGTCTTCTATTGTCCACTCATCAGGAAAGGGAGTGAAGTTGGCCAGGTCAGCCAGTGACTTCTCCACATCGTGCTTGTGCCATAGAAGCATCCCAAGAGCCTGTTGGGATTAAAAAGAAAGTTCTTACCAAGGACCCTCTGAAGGATTTGGTTTTGAAATCAAGCCTAATATTTGAGAAATGAAGAATGGTGGTCAGATAGTACCTGTTCCATGTTATACCCATGCTTCTCTTTGGCCATCAGAATGTATTCATCCACTGTGAGGGAAATAATAGAAGACACAGTTACATACAAATATTTTAATGGTGAATTATGTAATTTCTGCACCAAACGGAATTATAAAAATAAAGTATGTTTTCAAACAAAACAAACTTTTCCAACACCCCTTTGCCTCATCACACCCTTTTGCACTCTCTGATTCCCTATGAACAAATAGCCATACCAAACAAAAGGTTATAAATGTTTAATATCGTAATGAATAAGACTACTACAACATAAACGCCGGACAGAAAGCGTGGCAGAGGAATCCGGTCGTCCAATATCATCGGCGGATTGAATGGCAGCTCAATCTTTAATATTTATGTCCAGAGTTGCATTAATTTTTGGCTGAGATCTTGTATTGATGACGAGAGAGTCAAACCACTCCAAGTCTTCTCCAGCACATCACAAAGACTTTCAATGGGGTTATGGTCAGGACTCTGTGGTGGCCAATTCATGTGTGAAAATGATTCCTCATGCTCCCTGAACCACTCTTTCACAAATTGAGCCTGATGAATCTTGGCATTGTCGTCCTGGAATATGTCCGTGCCATCAGGGAAGAAAGAAATCCAATGATTTATTGCCACATAACGTTGCTAAGCCTAGACCTGACCAATTGAAGCAACCCCTGATCATAACACAGTACAGTGGGCACTATGTATGATGGTGCGTTGCGTCATGTGCTTCCCTTCTTACCCTGACAAGCCCATCGCTTTGGAATAGGGTAAATCTAGATTTATCAGACACATGACCCTTTTGCATTGCTCCACAATCCAATCTATATGTTCCCTAGCAAATTGAAATAGTTTTTCAGATTAGCCTCACTAACAAGTGGCTTTCTTGTGGCCATACATCTGTTTAGTCCCAATCCTGCAAGTCCTCTCGTCACGTTGTGCATGTGGAAATTCTCTTACTTTCACTATTAAACATAGCCGTGAGTTCTACTGTCGATTTATTTATTTTACCAATTCACTTCAAAGCATTTTGTGATCTCCGATCACGATCATTTAAAAAAAAAAAAAAAAAAAAACATTCTGACGACATTCCTCCCGCAAAGCTGACAATTCACCACTATCCTTCTAGGTTTTAATAATGCATTGGACAGTTCTTAACACAATTCCAGTGATTTCAGCAATCTCCTTTTTCTTTGCTTGATGCAGGCCAGTAATTTCCCCCTTCTTGAACACAGTAACATATTTTCCACAACCACGGGATACATCTTCTGACATGGTTGTTAAAAAAAATGAGAAGCTACCCACTGCATCATTTTGGGTTATAAGAATTGTTTCCAGCTGAAACTTATTGACTCTTTTTTTTTTTGGCCAGGCAATGTATAAACCTCAATGTTTTGTAAGTGCCTGGCACCTCAGGGTTTATACTTTTGGGGGAGGTAAACACACGAATGGATTACTTCTAATTGTCAATGAACAATAAACTGGGAAAGTAGAACGTATTTTGACATCGAAAAAGTTACCTTTAAAGACAAACAAATTTGTTGGCTTTTATTGACTAAAAAAAAAACAATTATGAGCATTTGAGTTGCCTCAACCAATCAGTTATTGACATTTTCTTTACAATTCTACATGCCGGAGCAGACTCTACATGAAGCTCTAAGAAGGTCAGTGACTGAACCAGTTTCGTCTTAAAGGAATAGTTCTCCCAAAAATTAAGATTGTCATAAATTACAGACCTTATGTTTCATTTGATTGTTTATTCCATAGGATGCACATGCCACATTCCTCATTCACTATCATTGTATCAGAAAGAGTAGTGCCAACATTGTTTAAAATTTCTTCTTGCGTTTCACAGAAAATAAGAAAGTCAAGTGGGTATGGAACGAAATGAGGGTGCAAAATAACAATTTTCAGTTTGGGGTGAACTATGCCTTTGAGTGCATTTCATCTGTGAAACTTTACAAACACAATCGAGGTGCACTGCTCATCTTACACATGGCATCAGACACTTGGCTATTTGGTGACCAGACCAGCATGCTCCTTTGGTCCTCACTGAAGCGGGATGCACAGTCTGTTAACACAAAGAAGAAACACGTCTCATGCATGCAGTTCTTTCCTCCTTGTCATACCAAACTCCAGTTAAGATCATGTTTTTGTCTTCTTCACTAAAATACTCAGTCTATAGGAGCGGTTCTCTCTCTCTCTCCTACACCCCATGACTTACAAAAACACCTACACACCTCCCTTTATCTTATCGAGCCCATGCAGACTGTGCAATGCAGTCTTTACATGTGCAACTGTGTATTAGTATATTCATCTCTTCTGAGAATAACTCCCATTTTCCTCTTTACCTGGTTTGAATTCTGGGATCTGTGCCTGGTAGTCTCCACCGACGCGGATCATACTGTCTGTTTAAATAGAGAGGGAGAGAAACAACAACGGCAGGCAGAGTTAGAAACTGGCAGTGCATCCTCACAGAGGGCAGAGGAAGAAAAGTGGTTGGAGGTAGTAAGGAAAATAGAACAGAGAGGCCTGATACAGAGTACACACATGTATGTGGGAGGGATGCTTTTTACAGAAACGGATTTAAAGATTATTTCAGATTGTAACCCTGAGATACCATATAAGTGAGCAAAGGTGCAGATGGTGCCTTTCAGTTGTTGAGATTGTGTGTGTGTGGGGGTGTGTGTGTGTGTAAGTGTCAGACGTACCCTGTGTGTGATCCTCATCACTGCTCTCTTCCTCAGAGTGCTGGCTGTTGCCATTAGTGACTGTTTTGGCCCTGCTTCGGGACAGAACACCAGACCCTGATCGCTCCATCACTGATGGCATGGCTGAGAGAGAGGGGGGAAATATATTGCATAACGAATGGATTTGATCATCATTTGCTTTACAAACTTTTAAAACTCACAAAATGGCCAGGTATAAGGGAGGGCTGGGGGAGCACAGCCCCCCCTAGATTTTCCTTGTGTGCCCCCCGTGAAACAACTAATGCGGAACCCACCATTCAGAATAAAATTCACTGAAAAATGAAAAATGTCTTATCATTTACACTCCTGGGCAAAAAAATAAATAAAAAAATGGGCCAAGCCCAGAATGGCAAAACATTAAATCATTGGTCAGGAAATTTGCAAGAATTGAACAAATAGATAAAAGTAACTTAGTATGTTGTTACACTCAATGTTGATGGCTTCAAACAGTTGATGTGATCAAATATTCACTATAGGGTTCAAATCTGAACTATGACCAGGTCAAAACATGAGGTCAAAACTCCTGCGTGGGCAGGAGCATTGTCTTGTTGAAAAATAACATCTGATCGTTCCTCTTTAGAAAACTTTTCAATTGTAGGAAGCGAGCCTTTCTACAATATTCTGCTATACTCCAAAGCATTAATTGACTTTTCACAGTGTAACAGCTAACCAGCTTCCCACACCATGACACCTCTTCCTCCATGCTTTATTGTGGTAGAGATGCATTCACTATTGTATTTCTCACCAGATCTTCGAAGGCACCTGTCTGGAGCATCACCATGCAACTCAAATCACGAATGATCGCTCCACACAACTCAGCTGAACCAATCTGCACCAAACTTTCCATATTCAGCCAAAAACGAAATTTTGTCTTTGTTTTTATCAGATAGCAAAGGCTTTTTAACACATCTTCTAGAGACATAACTTGCATTAGATAACCTTCTAGTTATTGTTCTTCTCGAAGGAGTCTTGTTTTCTGAGGTCTTGAATTCTGCTGACCGTTTTTGTAGGCTTATTTTCCAGTCTTTGAGAACTGTACATTTCAGCAGGTGGTCATCCCTGCAGGAAGAGGCTTTGGGCCTTCCAGATCCTTTGTTTCTGGCAACATCACCTGTTGTTTCAAAGCGTTGACCTATTCTCTTATTATCTGATAGAGCAATAGGGATTATCTCTGCCTTTAGGGTCGTGTGAACTTCAGAAAAGCTACAGTTGGTCTAACACAGACCAGCTAGGTGGTTTCTGACAGCAATCCCTGCATGATATTTTGCTTTTTTTGGAGCAGATTTTCTCACTTCTTTACCTTGGGGCTCACAGAATTGCACATTGTAGCTCTATCACTCCTGGTTCTATTTATGAGCTTGTTCTCGGGGCTTTGATGGGCTGCATCAGGTGTGGCAGATCACCAACTAATGACTAATCTTTCAAGGGGGAGTAAAAAAACATCCCAGAAGATATTTTTGGAAACATTTGTACACTCAGACATGTGTTAGTTTGAATTTTAATTGAATAATTATGATTTTACCTTTGCATACAAGAAGTCTATATACAGTAAGTGAATTCCCAGTGAAGTTTCCAGCTTTTTCCCCAAACAGTTCAATGCAGCAAAGTTAATGAGCAAATGGAGCCACAGAAGTGCACCAGGAATGCATTTGTTTAAAGCAACCTCCCGAAATAGCTCATTTGGAATTTGTAGAACTTGTGATGTCAATGGCTATTTTTCATCATTGCACCCTTGACTCCGCCCACTGGTGCTCTGCCACACAGGTGAAGAGGAGAGAGATGGGCCTGTCATGTGAGATTCATCTACACTTTTACAGGGACTTACACAGGACACCTTCATGTGCCTATCTGGAATTAAATGTTTTTCTACACTAGATGAACGGCTTTGAATGTTATCATTCATTTCACAGAACTTTTAAAAGACAAAATTTAAAGTGACAAAAGATGTGCTCTTTCTTGCTGTTTTGAAGGCATCATATACCATTTTTGCACCCATCTGTACAATTTTTAATTGTTGGTCTTTTGTAAACATGCACTAGATGGATGTCTTTGATCATTTTGATGCATTTCCGGTGGGGCTGCTTGCATCACTATGAAAACTGCCCCGCCACTGTGGCACAGTGCCACCGGCGGATATGCACATGACGTTATTATGTTAACAAATTAACTTACATAAAAGACCTTACGATAACTTTAAATACATTTCTGAAATTATGCCATTTAATGAGTATAATAAAGTATTAGATCTTTAGTAACTGTGTTGGAGTGATGCATTAATTTTCAGTTTTGTTTAGAGACGTCTTGATTTTTCAAATTGTTATGGTAACGTGTATTCACAAGAAAAACATTTAGCTCGCAACGCAAAGCCAAACGCACACCAAGACTAGGTGCTACACGCATAACTACACATCCATTCGTTCCTGACTGAAGTTACAATTCCTAAATTCCTTCACAAACTAACACATATGACAGTTTTTCATGTCAACAAACAACGTAGGGTTCACATCCATTAATATGCTCTATCTAGAACTCAAGCTCCGTTGTGCATTTCCTGCCTTCATAGATTCACAGATTTAAGTCATACTATTAAATACATTTTATTGATATAGCTGATTAAGCTCATATAGAGTTGAAATCAGAAGTTTACATACTCTTAGGTTGAAGTCATTAAAACAAATTTTTTGACCACTCCACAGATTTCATATTAGCAAACTATAGTTTTGTCTAGTCGTTTAAGTCATCTACTTTGTGCATGACATGAGTCATCAGACAGATTGTTTCACTTTTAATTGACTATCACAATTCCAGTGGGTCAGAAGTTTACATACACTAAGTTAACTGTGCCTTTAAGCAGCTTGTCAAGCCTTTAGGCTATTAGCCAATTAGCTTCTAATAGGCTAATTTGAGTCAATTGGAGGTGTACCTGTGGTAGTATTTTAAGGCCTACCTTCAAATTAAGTGACTCATTGCTTGGAATCATGAGAAAATGAAAAGAAATCAGCCAAGACCACAGAAAAAAAAAAATTGTGAACCTCAACATGTCTGGTTCATCCTTGGGAGAAATTTCCAAACAAAGATACCACATTCATCTGTATAAATAATAGTACGCAAGTATAAACATTATGGGACCACACAGTCATCATACCTCTCAGGAAGGAGACGCATTCTGTCTCCTAGAGATTACATTTACATTTATGCATTTGGCAGACACTTTTATCCAAAGCAACTTACAGAGCCCTTATTACAGGGACAATTCCCTCGGAGCAACCTGGAGTTAAGTGCCTTGCTCAAGGACACAATGGTGGTGGCCGTGGGGTTCGAACCAGTGACCTTCTGATTAGCAGCCACTATGCCACCACCACCTCAGATTAATGTAGTTTGGAGTGAAAAGTCCAAATCAATCCCAGAACAACAGCCTTGTGAAGGACCTTGTGAACATGCTGGCGGAAACAGGAAGACAAGTATCTATATCCACAGTAAATTTAGTCCTATATAGACTTAACCTGAAAGGCTGCTCAGCCACGAAGATGCCACTGCTCCAAAACTGCCATAAAAAAGCCAGACTACAGTTTGCAAGTGCACATGGGGACAAAGATCTTACTTTATTGAGAAGTGGCCATAATGTCCATCTTTATGTTTGACAGAAATAGGGTGAGGCTTGCAAGTCGAAGAACACCATCCCAACAGTGAAGCATGGGGGTGGCAGCATCATGTTGTGGGGGTGCTTTACTGCAGGAGGGACTGGTGCACTTCACACAATAGATGGCATCATGAAGGAAAATTATGTGGATATATTGAAGCAACATCTCAAGACATCAGCCAGGAAGATAAAGCTCATCTCAAATAGGTCTTCCAAATGGACAATGTTCATCCAAAGTTGTGGCAAAATGGATTCAGGACAACAAAGTCAAGGTACTGGAGTGGCCATCACAAAGCCCAGACCTCAATTTGGTAGAAAATTTGTGGGCAGAACTGAAAAAGTGTGTGTGAGCAAGGAGGCCCACAAACCTCTAAGTTACTGTCTGGAGGAATGGGCCACAATTCAAGCAACTTATTGTGAGAAGCTTGTGGAAGGAACCTAAAATGTTTGACCCAAGTTAAACAATTTAAAGGCAATGCTACCAAATACTAACAAAAGTGTGTATGTAAACTTCTGACCCACTGGGAATGTGATGAAAGATATAAAATCTGTAATATATAATTCTCTCTACTATTATTCTGACATTTCACATTCTTAAAATAAAGTGTTGATCCTAACCGACCAAAGACAGGGAAACTGAGTATAAATGTATTTGGTTAAGGTATATGTAACTTTCTGACTTCAACTGTATAGTCTATACATATAAGGCACGTTTGAAAATAGGTAATTAAAAAGCTCTTAAATTTACCGGGGCTCATGCATAAATCAGAACTTGCAATACTCCCTCTACAAGTTCAGTTGTTCAAGCTTCATTGTGATGTTAGTTTTAATAATATGTTTATTCTGATGAAGGCTTGTTTATCTGATGATTATCTGATGGCCTTTTCATCTCTTGACACACAGCAAAAAAAATTCTCAATCCTAAAATTTTATTATTTTAATAGATACGATTTTATTCAAGATTTTTCATTCTTCTAAAATATTGTCAGTGCATTGGTGTTGTTTATTTCTTGTCATATTTTTGTCAATAATGTTTTGTGTGTAATTTTGTTGAAAAGATTAACACTGCGTTCTGAACGTGTGTTCGGTGTGGCTGGAAACATAACTCGCAAAAAATTCAAAGCACCTATAAAGTAGGACTGAACTATTTTATTATTTTCCAACTGTTTAGTCATATGGAGTCATGGTGAATACTGGAGTTAAACAATTGTATATGCTTGTGAACCAGTCAACACATGATTGTTATTGAATGTGCATTATTAAAGATGGGGCAGTTAAAAATTCTATTGGACCTGAAGCAAAACCATAAGTTAGGAGTTTCATTCACAAATATTTAAAATGTCATGACTGCTTTATAGTTAAGGTGCTTAATGTATTCTGATATAAATCCTGAAATGTTATTTTATATAAGTTGTGGAGCTTGTTTATTTTCTTCTGATTGAGTTTCAAATATGGCTGTATTGGAAGGGCTGCATGTCATGCACAATGTTGGATAATCATAACAGTGGGCATTTACACTGAAGGGCCAAAGAGCTGAAAACCAAGCATTTCAGACAGAGGACCAGAGACAGGGTGGAAAATAACTATATATACTAAATTGAAATGGAAATGGGAACTCCTTCAATACTGTTTAAAAAGCATCCCAGAGTGATTCCTCAAGAAGTTGGTTGAGAAAATGTCAAGAGAAAATGCAAATTCTAGGCAAAGGGTGACTACTCTGAAGATGCTCAAATATAACACAGTTTTGATGTATTTTGGAATTTATTTAGTCACAACATAATTTCCATGTTTCCATTTCTATTATTCCATAGTTTTGATGAATTTACTATTATTCTAAAATGTGAAAAATTGTAAATGACCCCAAATGTTTGAACAGCAGTATTTATTTTATATATATATATATAGAGAGAGAGAGAGAGAGAGAGAGAGAGAGAGAGAGAGAGAGAGAGAGATAGGGAGAGGTGTATGTCATGACCCCTTTAATTCATGCTTATTTTCTGATCAATGATTTGTTGTGGAGACCATTAAATGTTTAATGCTTTGCCATTTTGGGCTTGGCACATTTAAAAAAAAAATTTTGCCCAGGAGTAATATCACACTGTACAGACAACCAACATGAGGATGTCATAGCTTATGGTAGTATTCTGAATTTGTATAGACTTGTATTGATATTATCCGTCTCTGAGTACCCACAGTCAGTAAAAGGGACAGTTCACCCAAAACTAAAAATGCTCCCATCGTTTACTCATCCTCAGGCCATCCCAGAGGTGTATGATTTTCTTTCTTCTGCTGAACACTAAGTTTTTTAGAAAAATATATCAGCTCTGTAGAACCATACAGTGCAAGTGAATGGTGACCAGAGCTTTGACGCTCCAAAAGGGACATCAAGGAAACATAAAAGTAATCCATAAGACTCCAGTGGTTAAATGTCCTGAAGCAATATAATAGGTGTGGATGAGAAACAGATCAACATTTACGTTTTTTTTTTGTTTGTTTTTTTCTACATATGTCCACTTTCACACTCTTCATCTTTTGCTTTTGGTGATTTGCATTCTTTGTGCATATCACCACCTACTAGGTAGACTGAAATATTGATCTGTTTCTCACCCACACCGATCATATCACTTCTGAACACATGGATTAAACCACTGGAGTCATATGGATTACTTTTATGCTGCTTTATGTGCTTTTTGGAGCTTAAAAATGTTGGCACCCATTCACTTGCATTGTATGGACCAACAGCGCTGAAATATACTTCTAAAAATATTCATGTGTTCTGCAGAAGAAACGCAAAACTCATCTGGGATGACATGAGAAATGAGAAGAATTTCCATTTTGGGGAACTATCCCTTTGAGAAATATGAGCGATAGTATTTCAGTACATTATATACTGATAAAACATAAACGACTTAAATCTCGCTCTGTGCTGAAAAGAGTGAGAATCGGGGTTTTCTGTGGTTTTAAATGCCCATGACTGCGATAACAAACTGCAAAGCGCGAGACGTGCACTTTCACGGCAGCGATATGTAAATGGCTTTCTAAACCGGTAACGATTTTCGTTTGTTTTAAAGGCGCTAAATGAGACTTTTATGTGGTGGACAAGACTTTGGCTAGCAAAGGCTTACACAAAACCAACGGCGCTGAGAGCCCACAGTAGAGCCGACTTTCAGAAACACATCAACCATCCGTCCTTCAGAAAGCGGAAACAATGCAAAACGGCTTTACTCGTCGCAAAATGCCAAAGAAAACAAGGCTAATGCCATTGTGATAGCCAGCGGCCAACACAACTAGCTAAAAATCAAATAATTATATCAAATATGCAGACGAAGAACATTTAAAATATATATATCTCAATTTAAACAGTTCCTGCTCTAGTTCAGTGAACCCAAAGAAGTCCAGAATCCATGTGCAGCACTAAATATTGGTACAGTCCGACACACTATTAATTATACATAATATATATTTTTATTAAGCTTCTTTAAAATATAAACAAAAGGGTCTTCTAAGGGAAGATTATTTTCTCTGTTTGCGCAAAAATAAAAATTATATTACTAAAAATTCGGTACGTGTAAAATAATTATCATTGAATGGGGGTCGTGACGTCACCGCCAGGGTCTATTGATTGAAGTTGCCATCCGACAGTGTGAATTAAACGTGCTCTTCAGATGTGCCCAAAAGACCCAATAAGTGGCAGTGAACCATGCTTCGCAAAACAAAGTGTCCCCGTCAACACTTAATTGTGTTTCGGCAGAACACCGGTGCTCAAAAGCTTCTCTAAACTCCTCCGAGAGCTCGCATCACTGCGACCACCGTCCAGTCATCCGTTGTTCATTTAAACATTTCTTAAAACAAACGCGCACGGGTCCTGCGTGGCCAATGGGGAAATATATCGCAAACTTGTGAATTACAGAGAATAAGGGAAAAAAACACCTTTACCCTCACCTCACTTCTCACAGTCGCTCACTCAAGTCTGGGTCCTTTTGTGTAGATCCACGCTGATGTCCCTGTCCCAGTTGTTGACTAGCTGTCGCCGAACATTTGCCTTCTAACGTTTGTTACCAGTCCGAATAGCTGATCACTACAAGGCTTGCTTTCTCTCCTATTTGGACTTATAAAGAGACGGGCAAGTGGCTTTAATACAGCGCTAGGCACGCTGGTTAATAACCATCCCATCTACATACGCCCATCTGTGAATATTCGCACGTTTCTCATCCTGTGCAGTTCACAGTATCGGGATCTCCTATCCGTGCCGGCGAGACCTGAGAACTCCTCACAATCGAAGATATCCCTCCGCGCTGTTCGCCTCTCCCCAACTAACTTCATGTCAATTATATAGTCCCTTTCAACGCCGGCGGCAGATTCAAAACAAGTGATTCAAGTGGACATTCCTGTAGCAATCTGGTGTAAGATCTTTGATAGTATTGTAATGCATATTGCTCTGTATGGTTTCGGGTCCACTCTGTCTGGCAGATTACTCTAGATAGGACAAACACCCCATAGAATCCCTTCATGCAGAGTTCTGTAGAAACATGCTAAGAGTTCAGAGAAGAACACCTACTTATGCATGCCAGGCCAAACTAGGCAGAAACCCCCTTATTATACATATTAAAAACCGATCCCTCAAATTTTGGACACCTAAATTCAAGTTCCCCAAACACACTGTAAAATGAAGCCCTTAAACCCCAAGAGCTGAAGCCTAAAACCAGTCCCATTTGTCAGCTGGCTCTGAAACTCACAAACCCACGAACAACTAACAAACACCAGTTTCAGACCAGCACTGCTGAACTAAACCAGATCAGAATAAACCAAATCATAAAAGAAAGCAAAAATTCATATTTGGACCATTGGGAAAATGTAAGTAAAAACCAAAGCAAACTGGAATGTTATCAGGCCCTAAACAGAACATATAATCTGGCAGAATATCTCCACACGGTAAGAGATCCAAAACAGAGACGGATCCTCACCAAATACAGACTCCGTGATCACAGTCTGGCCATAGAAAAAGGCCGACACAGACAAACATGAACGAGTCTGTGCTCACTGTGACACGGGTGAGGTCGAGACAGAGACACACTTTCTCCTTCACTGTGAGAAACTTACAGAGGTGAGAGAGAAATACCTCCACAAACTCTCAAACCTCATGCCACAGTTTCCCAGTTCAGCAGAAACAGATCAGATGCTGGTGTTACTGGGGGAGATCAGATCAGATGCTGGTGTTACTGGGGGAGATCAGATCAGATGCTGGTGTTACTGGGGGAGATCAGATCAGATGCTGGTGTTACTGGGGGAGATCAGATCAGATGCTGGTGTTACTGGGGGAGATCAGATCAGATGCTGGTGTTACAGGGGGAGATCAGATCAGATGCTGGTGTTACTGGGGAGATCAGATCAGATGCTGGTGTTACTGGGGGAGATCAGATCAGATGCTGGTGTTACTGGGGGAGATCAGATCAGATGCTGGTGTTACTGGGGGAGATCAGATCAGATGCTGGTGTTACTGGGGGAGATCAGATCAGATGCTGGTGTTACTGGGGGAGATCAGATCAGATGCTGGTGTTACAGGGGGAGATCAGATCAGATGCTGGTGTTACTGGGGGAGGGCCTTCATGCATCAGTTGCAGCTAAATTCATTTTTGAGATGCACCTCCTCAGAAACCAATCACTGCCTTAATGTACTTCAGTCACAGTACTTTTATTCTCTTATGCTCAATGTCCTGTTAAATGCTTATTTTATATTGTATAGTGTATATTGTTATTACAGTTTTTATTTGATTCATTACCTGGCACCTTATTTTAATTTTACCTTTTATTGTTATTTGTTACTATTTTATTATTATTATTTGTCTTGTCATTATCTGTTTTGTGTATTAATGCTTTGGCAATATTGTATGTAAACACACAGTCATGCCAATAAAGTACTTTAAATTGAAACTGAATTGATTCTGGCGAGGGTGAACTCGCTTCTTTGTTTGGTACTTGAGTTAATCAGACTCTTTCTATTGAGTAATAGTCGTAACATTAAATATGCACACGTTTTATAAGCCTCCCGTCGCGTAGCACGTTATATAGGAGTTAATTGCGCCTCTATGTTTGTGTTTAAAACATGGAATCAACAGCTCTGGTAGCTAAAGTACAAGAAGTGGACTTACAGTGCTATTTTACTGCGGCTCCCCTACGTCTAATCACAAGAAACGATACGGAACTACTTCTTGCTCTGTGTGTGTGTGCGGATTGATTCGTCAGCTGTGCAATGCAGTGCTGAGGCTACCCAGACCATTCACTACTAATGTATGCTGGGGGGTGGGGGGGGGGGGGGGGGGGGCTTGAACTTGCTTCTCTTCACATTATTTTATGAAGAGCTTCCACTGTAGTTCTTTTATCACATTCAGTTGATTAAGGATGCTTGAGTCTTCAATAAATCAATATCATTTACACTGTGTAGGCCATGGTTCTTGGTCTGCATTAATTGAACATAACCTAGAGGCATTGCAGGTGAGAACTAAACTTCAAATTTAATACTGGAATATACAAAATGAAAACTGAATTAAAAATGGTCTCAAACACCCCCTTCTGACACTATTCTGGCAGCAGGCCCAAGTGATGGACAGGTCCTTTCTTGCACATCCGTATGCATTCATATTTGTTTCTCTGTGACCCTTTTGCCTCGCAAACAAGAACAGACACAGGCATACCAGCACTTGTGGCACAATACCCCTCCTAGCCATTCTCCATCTCTCCTACCACGTCCTCCCAACCATCCATCGTGCCATCTTAAAAATTATCAGCAAAGCACCATCTCCACTCTCTCAAACTCACCTTAATTGTCCCAATATGAATATATTTCCTTTCTGGTCTCTCTCTCTCTCTTCTCCCCTGTTTCTTCCTCTCTAGACTTCCTCCATCCTCATCACCTCTGAGTTCCTCTTTCCTCCCCTCCCCCTCTCTCTCTCTCTCTATTCCTCCTCTTCTGGCACCCCCACGCTGGCGCGCGCGCACACACATACACAGCATGCAAGGCTGAGAGAGAGAGAGAGTCACTACTAGGTTTTGAGTGCTGAAATCTCTCAACCCCAGGCCTGAAGGGGAAGCTTACATGCCAGTGTGTGGATATGCACTCTTAGCACTAACATGGAGAAGCACGAGCTATTATTTGCATCGTGCTATCTTTATGTTGGCTTCAACACTTTTAATTAAATTAATTAATTGAATTAAAATAAGTGTTTCGTGCATGCATCAAGAGAGAGTTCGTGAGTTCAGTGTGAGTTGTGGTGCTGCGGAAACAGCGGTGAACCTTCTAACCTCCCCTGCCTCCTTTGTTTCCCCTCCTAAAAATGCCATCTCTCCCCGCCGCGAGACAGATTATACCCGAAAACAAAAGGTTCGGGGCGGGGCTTTGTGACGGGCCATCTGCGGGAGGGGCGGGGACAAGAATATGGAGCGTTTACGACATTCAACACATGGATGGACTGTTTAGTTTTTACTCTGTAGTGATGGTCGGAGGTAATTGAATTAGGAATGGGCGTAAACAGTCTAAGAGGGCACCCTCCCAGTGTCTTGTGAGGATTTAGCTTTGACATAGCATTGGAAGTTTTGCAACTGATTCTCTCGATGCAATCCCAACCATGCAATTCTTATCCATGGTGATGATACGCAAGAAGCAGTAGTTTCTTCCTACACAGCAGCAAAATTGCTGCTCTGCATTGTTAACTAGTGCGTCCTCGTGGACAAAAGAGTTACTGCAGTGTGTAACGGCCCTTGATGTCTTATGCCTCAGGTAACAGATATCATAGACACCATAGAATGATGTGATGTCTCTTTTTTTAAAATGACCATTTCAAGCTCAAATGAAGGTTGGTCACATCTGTATCATATCTGACTGTCTAGCAGCTCTCTCTCTCTCTCTCTCTCTCTCTCTCTCTCTCTCTCTCTCTCTCTCTCTCTCTCTTTATATATGAAATGACCAATCTGGCACCAACAATCATGCTACAGTCCAAATCATTGAGATCACATTTTTCCCCATTCTGATGGTTGATGTGAACAATAACTGAAGCTCCTGGCCCGTATCTGCATGATTTTATGCATTGCACTACTGCCACACTATTGGCTGATCAGATAATCGCATGGATGATTGTTGGTGCTGTAAGCCCATTTATCAGTCCAATGGCGGTCTCCAATAATACAATCAAAGATACTTCAGTATAGCCCCCATGGAATTGCATACACTTGAATTTAACTGAACGTTTTCTTCAGTTGAGGTCACGACCACTATTACAGATGTAAGTTGACCAACATAACTTCTCTTATAATAGCTTATTGGCCATGTCGTGGTTTCCCGCGTACACTTATCTGGAGAAACATCAAATTAAAACAGAGGTAAGACACACCCAAATTTAGACTGGTCAAGCAACATTTCCTGTTCAAATATTAGTCGTCACTAATCTGATGCGGACTTGCGGTAACATACAAATCGTTTAATCTGTTTGGGAAAAACAATTTCAGAGTCAGTCAGAATAAAATCAAATGTTTACAATTTATTGACCAGGTAACATAACAAGTTCATCGATTCCAATTAGACAGTGATAAGTCAAATTTAGACATGTCAAAACATAAGAAATTTAAATTGCAATTATCTGATATAAACTACACACAGTAAACTGTGCGGGATCGTCTGACTACAGAGAGGCGCGAACGATGTGCCACATCTCCTTAAACACCCAAATAATTCAGTAAGCTAACCAAATGGTGGTGTCTGTCATTATAATTAGATTTGGGTCCCCTATAGGTTCCTGTACATTTACATATAGAGGATCTGGGGGAGGGCACACCTTTAAGAGGCACACTACATCTCTCATATCTTATAACTTCTTTTTGCTTTTCATTATAGCTGGGAGGATGAGACCAGTTTACCAGGCACACTGAGACACTTTAAATGATACCAAACATGTTATAGTTACTTTTTGTACACACTTCACATTGTATAGGTTCTTAGTGAGCTTTAAGTGAGGAAGAGAAGGGAGGAGTAGGGGGAGATGTTAAGACTGTAGAAGGAAGGTGTTACCTGCACAGTTTGTTGTCTCGGTTGTTGCTGTTACATGTGCAAGAGATAGTTCAAATGTTAATTCTCATGAGAGCCTTTTGTCTTGTTGAGGAATAGCCCAGACTCGCTGGAACCCGCGTTACATTGCCTGATGGGCT